>VBSM01000813.1:32173-42213 GCA_008086735.1 Cheirogaleus medius | reverse complement strand
AAACCCACAAGATACCAATTAAAACCCATGAGGGTGGCTTTTATTTTTAAAATAATAAATTTTTAAAAAACAAAATAACAAATATTGGCAAGGATGTGGAGAAATTAGAATACTTGTGCACTGCTGGTGAGAATGTAAAATGGTGCCGTTGTTCTGGAAAACAGTATGGTGGTTCCTAAAAAACTTATACATTTAATTACATATGATCCAGCAATTCCACTTCTGGGTATATACACAAAGGAATTGAAGCTAGTACTCAAACAGATACTTGCACACTTATGTTCATAGCAGCATAATTCATAGCAGCCAAAAGATGGAAACAAGCCAAATGTCCATCAATAGATGATTAAATAATATGGTACATACATACAATGGAATATTATTCAGCCTTAAAAAGGAATGAAAGTCTTACACATGCTACAACATGAATCAACCTTGAAGATATTATGCTAAGTGAAATAAACCAGACACAAAAGACAAATATTATGATTCCACTTATATGAGGCACCTATCATAGTCAAACTCACAGAGACAAAAAGTAGAATAGTGGTTACCAAGGGCTATGGGCAATGAGGAGTTATTGTTTTAATGGACAAAGTTTCTATTTGGGATGATGAAAATGTTCTAGAGATAGAGGTGATGGTTACACAACAATGTGAATGTACTTAATGCCATGAATTTCGCACACTTAAAAATGGTTTAAATGGTAAATTTTATGCCAATTTTACAGTCATGCATTGTATAACATTTCAGTCAACAACGGACTGCACATATGTCAGTGGTCCCACAAGATTATAATAGAGCTGCCCTATATAGATGTGCCATTTTTTATCTTTCTTTTTAAGATGGGGTCTTGCTATGTTGCCCAGGCTGAATTAAAGTGGCTATTCACAGGTGCAATCATTGCGCACTACTGCCTAAAACTCCTGGACTCCTGGTCTCAAGCAATCCTCCTGCCTCAGCCTCCTGAGTACCTGAGACTACAGACACACACCACTGTACCTAGCCCACTTTTTATCTTTTATACCATATTTTTACCATACCTTTTCTATGTATAGATATATTAAGATATACAAATATTTACCATAGTGTTATAATTGTCTACAATATTGAGTACAGTAACATGCTGTATAGGTTTGTAGCCTAAAAGCAATAGGCTATACCACATAGTCTGGCTATATCATCTAGGTTTGTGTAAGCACACTCTATGATGTTCACACAATGAAATCACCTAATGACACATTTCTAGGAACATATCCCTGTCATTAAGCAATGCATGACTATATTTTACCACAAAAAAAAATTGAAAAAAAAAGGTCAACATGGTTAATTTTATGTTATCTCTATTTTACTGCAATTTAAAAAAAAAAAAATTTGGATGGATTGCAAAAGATGTGTTTGGCAAGACAAGAAGGACACTGTCCTCTTGTTTCCTTGACTGTCCACCTAGGTACAGCATTGTTCACAATGAGGGAAAACCATCTAATCTAAACCTGAATTTGTTTCTGTCTTTAGTCCTATAATCCTTGGGTCACTTAACTGGAATACAAAATTTTTTAAAAAGAGCAACAACACATATTCAGTTTGTTGTTATACCTAAGCGATCTAAACCATTTAACAGGGAAATAAATATTTTAACATCCTAATCCTCTGCATAAGGAAAACAGAAAGCCAAAAGATTGTTCCTAGCTGTTAAAATACTTCTACTTAAGAAAGTAGGAATATAGAAAGAGTAACAAAATGCTCAGAACAAGTAACTTAAAATTAATTTGTTTCCTAAAGCAGCAAAGATATCTGTTATATCGAAACTAGTTAAAAACTTTATGTTCCTAATGAAGGAACACTAAGATATACCAAGTTCATACTGAAAACAATGGAAAAAGTTGAACTATGATTCTGTAAGAGGGATTTTAATACTCCACCTCTGAGAAAATTAAAGCACCCTGATAGGCACTCCAAGTCTTTTCCCAATCTCTTTACCACTCTCTCTTCCTCTGCTCTGTTCCACCCTTCCACCTTACTTTTCTTTCTGGTTTTTGTTTGATTGCTTTGTTTTATATTGTTTTTTAAAAGGAGGGGGAGGCTGAGACAGGAAAGGGATAGGATTATAGGAATAAACCAGTAAAGAAGAAAGAAAACCACTACAGTTTATTTTTTCTCCTCACAATGAATCCTAAATACATCATCATCATCATCATCATCAGAAAATGCTAACAATCCCGATTTCTGAGGGCAAGTAAGGAAAAACTAAATGTCCTAGAGTCACAACCTAATCTAAAGCAAAAGACAGAGAAACCGACTGCAGGCCTGCAACTGTAAATTAAGTCTGTATGCAGAATTCTTCAAACAACCTTGACTGTAATACAAAGTTGCAGTTAAATACAGTGACATGAACTTTAGTCAAAGGGTGGAGCACTACGTTATTTAACAGCTTTCTACCCTAAGAAGTGACATCAGTTAAAGAACTTTAAACTAAAGCATTTCCTCCACTGAGTACAGAAAACATCAAAGTTTTCCTAAAACGTACATAGTACTGGGAGACAACTATACTGGGAGATAGCATCTGGTAATAACTAAGAGTTTAAAGATGTAACTTCCTGATACTATACAGTTCTTTGGGAAAAACAAAACGAGAATTTGGGAAGAAGCTAATTTATCTGTTTGAACTCAAAATAATCCTCTAAAACAGTCCACCATTCCAAGAGTCCTTTTGATCCCAGTGACAAGTATGAAGGTCTCTGAATTGGACTGCCATTTCAACTAGGGGCCTCCCTATGTCAGTAACAGTAATGTTTTTCCCTGTTGTAAAACATTTGGCTGATTCTTGGCAAACACTCTCATAAAAGAAGAACACAACATCAATGCTGGTATAATCCTATGCTCTTCCTTGTGCACATTTTCCCTCCTTAGTTTTCCTCAATCATGAAGGAGGAGTAGGAGCAGGAGGAGGGAAGGAAGAGGGGAGGGAGAAGGGGAGGGGAGATGATGACAAAAGCTTGGAGCCTAGGATATACAGGCTAAGTAGATTTTCACCCCAAAACTTAGCCTTAATCTTCTAAGCAAATGTCCTTTATAACTCCCTCTTCTGTGGTTGTCACTTTTCTTAAACCCCAGGTCTTCCTGACTTGCAGCATGGCCAAACTAGATTACAGTTATGTGGTAGGTTCTGTCAGGCAAGCTTTGACAAGGTCTCAAAATAGACCTTGGGCACCAGCCAGGGAAACTGCCACTCACGAGTTTCAACTTCATCATACTTTAGCCCCTCAGCACTTATTTTATTCCTTAGTTTCTCTCATTTCAAAAAGCCAAAGAATCCTGAACTTCCTCCTGGCCTCCTGTATTACAGGAGTGACCTGTAATACATCAAAATTAAAATTTAAACCTCATTTCAGAGTGGGGGAGATGATAAAATTTTTTTTTTTAAATCTCCCTTGTTCTGTTCACAAACACTTTGCAGAACAAAGACAATCTGTACCCACTTTCTGCCTTGAGAAATTAATTCATCAATAGCACTCTGGTTTGTTTGCAAAAGGATTTCTGGATGTCAAACTCCACAGAGGTTTATTTTATAATGAATAGACTAGGATGTAGAAGATAAAAGAAGAGAAGAGGTGGGCTATTAATTTCTGGTGTGACTAATAACATAGTAGCAGACTCCAGCAGGGCAAGAATTTAAACGATATACAATGTTTTTAATTGATATTGGTCATAAAATTCTGAATCAACCTACTATAAGATGTAGCCATTTAACTATTACCAAATATAAATGGTTTATATATGACACCACCAGTCTTCAAACCACAATATTTCTACTCTTACCATCACAAATAAAATTAACCACCTGACACTCAAATGTTTTTAATTGCTTTATAAATACATTTGCAATATATATTTTTTTATTGCAGTATGTTTTTCTGGTTAAGGAACTATCTCTTTACTCATATTCTCCTCATAGAGAGCAACTACCTAAAAGAAAAAGGTGATGAAATGGCCTCTATTTTACAGGTGCAATGGGTAGTGCTCCTAAGGTAAGGAAAGAATTTTATTTACTCTTAAATGATCCTCATCAACATTCCCAGCATGCTGCAAGAATTATTTTTTCTATATATCATCAACTCTGTTCCTTCTCACACTAGGAGCAAACAATTCACAAAGAGCTTTGCAAGAAATCACTCCCTCTCTTTTTGCTAAATTCATTTCTGGTAAGGATTTGTTTTTGTTTTGAGAGACAGAGAGAGATACTTTGCCAAATATTAATCAATTCTCCATATCACTTTTTTTCTTTCATTATGGAAATGTTTAAATCCTGACCTTAAAAGGTTTCCCTTGCATATTTACCTAACAAGACTGTCAGTTATGGTGGTTTCCACAGGGATTTTCCAAAAGGGAATCTCTGTTCACAGGGAACTGAAACTCTTAAGTCACTATCAGCTGGACAATAATCAAAAGCAACATTAGGAAACAGTCTGAATATAAAAATGGATATCCAAAGTTTTTAAAAAATGTCAAAATTTAGTCAAAGAATTAAAGGAATTTGGTAAGATGGAACAATAAGATAAGACTGCCATTACTTTATAACTAACTAAAGTACTTTATCAATGAAGATTAAGGTAAAATTCCAAAAGAAGGAAAAGAAAAACAAGGTTAAGAGTATCAAGAACTCAGTGATTTCAATGTCATTTCTTTAACATTTTGAAAGCCAAAAATGATCACATTACAGTTCAATAAGAAGTTATTTCTAGTTTAAAATAAATCCACTCCAATAATAAATCACAACTACAATACACACATTCTTCTAGAATAGAACTTAAATAAGAACTCAATATCGTCTCATTCTCCATTTTTAAGGACAGAATCACAAAAACGGGTGATGCTTTCCACTCAAAAGACTATTTTGTACAGTGCAAATTCATTCAGTGAACTTTTTCGTACCTTAGTGATGGTAGCTGTGCCTTCCACTGATGTTTATTTTACTTCTAGACCCCTTCATTTATCTTCCCACATCTGGCAAAAAAAAGGTAGGGGGGAGTAAAATCACATCACTTAGGAACTAACAAACTGCTCTAAATTCAAGCATTCTGCAATACTTAAACTTTTATTTCCTTACCATACTTCATGACAATAAATGTCCAGCAACAAACCTAACAAAACCTAATACAACACTTCCTATATTATTATTAGCAAAGGCATCTGATGGGCAGAAACAAACTTAGCTTTTCTTTATTTCAATTTTAAGATTCATATCAATGAGTCACAAAGTGAGTGACCTAACTTCCAAATGAATCATACTTTCCAAAATTCTTACTCTACATGAGTGTATTATAATACTAGGTCATCATCTCTATATCTGCTCAACAGAGCATGACGTTGGTTAAACAGGGTTAACTCTGCAAGACTTTTAAAACACAGCAAATGTGGAGTCCCTGCCAAATAACTCTACCTGCAACAATGCACTCTCCAACAATTGCACCTTTCCACGCAGATTCATCCCCAAAATAAAAATATAATCTTGAAAAAAAGTGTTAAACACTGATAAAGAACTTATCCATCCATACCCTGCTCTCCATCTCTCCTGTTCCAATTTTGCATCCACATTCTTTTCCCATCGGGATAACATAAAAAAGTAATAGCCACTGTTATCCTAATAAACCTTTTTTAGTCAATTAACCTACTCTACTGTTTTTCTGCTTACCGCAGAAATGCTGAATCATTAAATGGAAACTCAAAACTAACTACAAATATTTAAGGTTTAGGATACAATATTTCCCTTGCCATGAATCAGGAGCCTGATATTTGTATCTCCCACGGTGGAAAAAAGTAAAGCAAACACTTGAACTTTTTTTCCCCTAAGAAAGAAAAAGAAATGGGTTCCCTTAATTCCCCCTGCTTCCTGCTGGACATCCACAGTATAGGGATACCAGGCCTGACTGTAGCTATAGAACTTAATCCGAGTATGAGTAATACACCATAGTAGTCAGTATTAACCCCGACCCTCCTAACAAGCGCCCGTTAAACCCGCGCTTCAGCTCGGGTCAAGAAGGAAGAAGTAAAAATCCCATAAAAATGCTACGCCTTCCACTGACCTGACACCGTTCCCTGAGGTGCTCATCCCGGGACAGAACCCGAGTGTGGCGTCTAGGGAGGGACAGGAGCCTCGGGCACCCTAAACAGAGGGACAGCTGCACAATGTAATTTCTCCTACAATGGGAGTAACACTCTCCCCCCGCCCCGCGCGGAGAGAGAATGAGCGCTAGAAATCAAGAGTGATACCCGAGAACGCAGCAGGCAGGGGGCGACCCTGGCCCGGTAGCCCGCTGGGGGCCAGCCAGTCCCCAGGGAATCCCGGCCCACAGCTAGAGTCAGAGGCAGCTCGGATCTCACCAGGCTGCGGAGACCGGGAAGGGGGCCCCCAGCTCCCCGCTCCCACCGGGACAGCGGGAGGAGCGGCCCTTACCTGTGTCTGGGCGCGGGCTGTGGCTGCGTCGCCGCCCGGGAAGGGCCGGAGCGCGGCTCGCCAGCCGGGCGCCCGCCGGGGCAAGGGGCAAGGGGCGCGGCTGGACGACTCGGTCTCAGATTCCCAATGTACGCGGCAGCTCCCAACGCCAGCGGCCAGCTGGTCAGTTACGCCGGTGTGCCCCAGGCGCCGCGGCAGAGACAGCGGGAACCGGCCCTCGGGAGGAGCCGCGGCCGGAGAGGCAGGGAGAGGCGGTGAAGGAGGGGGCGGGGCCAAGGGGTCAACGACCCGCTCACCCGGAAGCAGTTGTGGCCGTGGCTGCGCAAGAGTGACGCACGCCGTGGGCCTGTCTTTAACCCCGCGGGGCAAAGTACCCAGGGTTGTCCCGCTGCGAGCTGTGCGCCGGGCAGGTGGGTAAGATTGCCCAGGCTGCTATGCTCCTGCCTCCCTGCTCCGCCATTGCGAGCCGTTGGAGCTGCGCGGAAGGGAGGATGGCGGGGCGCGACTGCCAGTAGGGCGGGGCCTGGGCCGCTGTTAGGGCGGAGGCCCCGGCCTGCCTATGGGGGTGACTCCTATGGATCCGCGATTCCTGCCCAGCCCCTCCGACCCCAGGACCAGGGCCAGTAATATGAACTGTTAGGTATGCCGGTTCAAGGCTGCACCTGTTCTGGTCCCGTCTAAACCGGGTAAGTGGGCTGGGGTGGTGCTCTGACTGTAGAACTATACGAGGGTGGGTGTGGTTGAAATGCCAAAAGCCTTATTTCCAAAATGAAAACGTGTGATCTTAAAATTATTTTCCGGAGAAGACTGCTTGGGAGGGAGGGCGGAGGGAGGAGTATAGAGTCAGTTAAAAACCAAATGGAAACATCGTTGTCATTTATTATAGAAGTATCTATCAAGGCCCACCAGGTTCAAGGCATTTGGATACCTTGCCTTCTAATGGGATTTAAGCAAACAAACAAAGTAATGACAGATTATATTAAGGCTCTGCAGGAAACACACAGAGTGATAAGAAAGATTTTGTGGACGAAACCTCTTTGGCTGTATGGGATGGCTAGAGAAGAGCACCAGGAGGAAGTGATAGTTGAGCAGCCTCTTGACGAAAAGGCACGAAATATACTTAGAACTTTACATACAGGGACTCTAGGTTCCAGAACCTCCCAAATAAGCCATTATTCACATATATCAACCACACCCACACTTGAATTCTCATTATTACAGTTGGAGCGCCACCCCAGCCCACTAGGCCAGACGGTTAGAGGGGACCAGAACAGATATAGCCTCGAACTGGCACACGAATCAATTCACATTACTAGCCCTGGTCCTGGGGTCATAGGGGGTGGGCATGTTAAAAGCCTTTCTCTAAAGTCTTCTAAAAGCTGTTTCTGTGTTGCCCGCTCCCTCTTCAATTTCAGAAAGCTTGATCACCCTTAGAGTTTATAGGAGTTGACACTAATATGAGAGGTTCAAGAGACAGGAAAAATTATATCCATAAGCCTTGAGAGACAAATTCTTTAACTTTTCACTTTTTCTCTTTTTATGTCACTATTTCTCTCAGACCCGTGAGTAAAAATTAAAACTATAATGTTTACCTTGGCTTAAGAAGAGCTCGAACGTCCCAAAAGATTGTACTATGTTGTGATCAGAATAAAAAGATTAATGACATCTTTTGCTAAATCAAAGACAAAACGCTGACTTGTAAGGAAAAGGATCTATTCAGGTACTAATGCATTACCTGAATATACCAATAAGCCCAATGTTTATTAAATATTAACTCTATAATTAATAGAAAGATTGGATAATATTAGGGTTAGATTCTCTTGCCCTTTTACTCCTTAGCCACTTGTTTTGGTTCATGCTGAACAGAAATATTTTGCAATGTCTTTTTGGGAAAATGGACTGGGAGGGAGCTAACACTTATTGAGTACCTACTACTTACACAGCATTGCGCTAGGCACTTATATGTATTACCTCTTCCAATACTAGGACTAACATTGAGATATACCTGTTTAAGCAACAAAGACTTTGAGGTTCAGAGACATTGTGACTTGCCTAAGGTAACAAAACACATAACTAGAAGAGTCAAAATTTGAACTCAGGTCTGGCCCTAATTTCTCTTTTTCTTTACATCATATTGCTGTACTTTAAGAAGGAAAAATAAGTGGAATGTCCAGCAGCAGACTTTTATATTGGTTTTAGAATTTTTACTATGAAAATATACTTTAAGGTAGAGCGGTATGGAGCAGTTTTGGAACTTCTCTGTGTTTACTTCTCCCTCTATAGAATATTTGTCATCTATTTTGCAACAAAAAAAAGACTCCACTTGTTTTAAGAGATCATAATGTCATATGTTGTTTGAATGCTGCCAAGAATGTAGGATGCTAATATTTTGTCATTACAAGGGAGTCCTGACTGAATGCATCACCCTGAATTATTTTATGGGCAGTCCTTCCCTGCACATTAAATGATTTCTTTCTGCCAAAAATATGTATACCCAGATCTTTATGGAATTTCTGACATGTGAATGCCCTCAGGTCTGTGTGGACTAGCGGCTGCTCTGGGGATGTACTAAATAAATGAAGGAAACTTTTGCAAGTGTTTATACAGTTTCAGGGATGAGGTGGTAGAATTTATACATTTTTGTTTCTTTCATAACAAATCCTTCACATTTTTCCTTGATGATGCCAAGAAATAAAATTTTTCCTTTCTTAAGAGCAAATACTCATTTTTGTGGTTTTCACAAGATTGTGTTTAATAAACATAATACTATGTTTTACTTCTACATATCACTGGAAACATCGTTAGTTCAGACATCAAAAATAGGATGCCACTTTTAAAGCCTTACATTTTTATTAGTAAAGTGTCTCTGTGTGTGTGTATTGGAAACATTTTTTAAATTTTGATTAACTCCCTACAAATTTATGGAAACTTGGCAATGTAACTGTCTTTGACAATGCATATATGTTTTAAGTTCTCTTTCTAAAAATTCCTTATCTAAATTTACTACTTTTTATTTTTTCTTGCTGTCATCTTTTCTTTCTTTCTTTTTACTTTTTATTTGGAAATAATTACAGACTCAGAAAAAGTTGCAAATATTGTATAGAGAAATACTGTGTATCACCCATTTTCCCCCATTGGTATCATCTTATGGTGGGGAAAACTTACAATAATACATTATTAAAACAAGGAAATTGACATCTTTCTGTCTTCTTTACGTTTTTAGTTTCTTTTTATGTTTCACTGTATCAAAAGTTATCATTTTGCAATAATTTATTTCTATTACATTTGATTTGGCTCTTCTCCCTTTCCTAAATTAGCAAATGTTAATAGTTAATAAACTTGCCATGATGCTTGTCTCAAATTACAAGTTTATTAAAAAATTATGTGGGTCAACACAATTGAAAGTGATTAATTTGTAAAGTGTTTGCTTTTTCTGCTTATACTGGTCCATGTCATCCTGCCCTAATAAACCTGTAAATTTATACAACCTGTGTTTGTGTATTTTATTTTATTAATTTTTTTTTAAATTTTGTTTTATTTTATTTTTTTTTTATTTCAGCATATTATAGGGGTACAAATATTACGG
>VBSM01000813.1:10918-32073 GCA_008086735.1 Cheirogaleus medius | reverse complement strand
GTGTTTCTAGTCCGCCATCTTGCTCCGCCCTCCTGTTTGTGTATTTTAATACATCCCCTGACCACTGAAATATTTTCAAAGAGATTGTTATCAAAGTAAAAGGAGAAAGAATATAAGGCTGCTCATTTAACTGGGGGAAAAAAAGTTTCTAAACATCTAACTGTCCAAACAAGAGTGCTATGGTCTCTTGGGCAGGATGTAAATCTCACTTATGGCCAATTCTGGCTCTACATGGATTCTTCTAGCCAGGGCAGCTCACCCTTTACTCCACCAGAGAATAAAAAGAGGGAAAAACAAAATGTAAATTACTTTCCTCAGTCTTAGTGGTGAGGAAAGGTTGATGAGAGGGGATAATTTGGGACTTTGTGTAGGTATCAATTATGTATGAACACCTAATCACAGATAATCAAGTGATGGCTCTTCTACATTATATACTCATTGTAAATGAATAATAAAACATCATTCATATTATGGCTTATTTAGCAAACTATTTACTTGCTAAGTACAGGCACCCAGTTAAGCACTCATAATACAAGGACAAAACAGGATCTTTGGCCTTAAGGAGCTAGAATTCCAAAGTTACTGTATGTGTATATAGACATGGTATAGACATACACATAAAGAAACTTTGGAAATTCTTGGTAGAGACAGGTCTCGCTATGTTGCCCAGGCTGGAGTGCAGTGGCATGATCATTGTTCACTGCAGCTCAAGCAATCTTCCCACCCCAGCCTCCTGAGTAGCTGGGACTATAGGCACAAGCCACCATGCCTAGCTAATTTTGTTGTTGGTGGTGTCGAAGATGACATCTCAGTATGTCACCCAGGCAGGTCTCAAACTCTTGGCCTCATGTGATCCTCCCTGCTCAGTGTCCCAAAGCACTGGGATTACAGACATGAGCCACTATGCCCAGCAATATTTTATATGTTTTAAGTAAGTATTAAGCTCTTACTATGGGCCAGATACTTTCCAAATGCTAGGGATCCAATGGGAAGCAAAAAGAGAGCTGTGTTTCTTTATCTTATGCAATTTATAGTCTGATAAGGGAGATGTCACAAAAGTAACTTTACAATCTAACAGTTATTACTAAGGGGTATAACTGCCATGAGGGCATGAAAGAGGTGGAACTCAACCTAATCTGGGGTATCAGAAATGGTTTCTTCTAGGAAGAGATACTTTAAGCCAAGAATTAATTTATTTTTTTATTTTTATTTTTTTTTATTTTTTGAGACAGAGTCTCTCTGTTGCCCGGGCTAGAGTGCCGTGGCGTCATCCTAGCTCATAGCAACCTCAAACTCCTGGGTTCAAGCAATCCTCCTGCCTCACCCTCCCGAGTAGCTGGGACCACAGGCATGTGCCACCATGCCTGGCTAATTTTTTTTAGTAGAGACGGGGTCTCACTCTTGCTCCGGCTGGTCTTGAACTCCTGAGCTTAAGCGATCCTCCCACCTCCGCCTCCCAGAGTGCTAGTGCGTGAACCACCGCACCCAGCCTAAACCAAGAATTAAAAGTGCCTCATAGTAACCTAGATGCAGAAGTGGGAGAAAAGGGCCTAACGCAGTGGAGTTTGAGGTTGCAATGAACTACGATGATGCTACTGCACTCTACCCAGGGTGACAGAGCAAGATTTTACCTCAAAAAAAAAAAAAAAGTGGGAGTAAAGCAGAAAGAGCATATATAGACCTCATAATGGAACCAGCAGAGGCCCAAGGACTGAAATGAGAGTGAGAATGTGAGATGAGTCTAGAGACCTAAGTTAAGGGTCCACCACTCAGAGTCTTACAGGCTTTGGTTAAGGATTCTAATTATTGTTCTTTAATCAATGCAAACCAGTTGAAGAGTTTTCAGTGAGAGTGACATGAAATTTATATTATCAAAAGATCACTCTGGCTTCAGTGTGAAGAATCCATTCTTTAAATATTTCCTGAGGACCTACTATGGGCCAAATACTATTCTGTACAAGGAGGACATAGCAGTGGACAACAGACAAATCACCTATCTTTGAGGATCTTAACGTACAGACAGTATACCAATAATATATAAGATGGCAGTGCTATGCTCTAAAGAATATTGGAACAGGGTAAGAATGAAAGGGTAGGGTGGGTTGCTGTTTTATTAGCTTGAACCATATGAAATTGATGGTTTTTTTAAATTATTTTTCTCAAAGAACTACAAGTAGAACTACCATTTGATCCAGCAATCCCATTACTGGGCATCTACCCAAAGGAACAAAAGACATTCTATAAAAAAGACATTTGTACTAGAATGTTTATAGCAGCACAATTCACAATTGCAAAGATGTGGAAACAACCCAAGTGCCCATCAATACATGAGTGGATTAATAAAATGTGGTATATGTATACCATGGAGTTCTACTCAGCCACTAAAAACAATGGTGATCAAGCACCTCTTGTATTATCCTGGAGAGAACTGGAGCTCATTCTACTAAGTGAAGCATCACAAGAATGGAAAAACAAGCATGTACTCACCATCAAATTGGTATTAACTGATCAACACTTAAGTGCATATATAGTAATAACATTCATCAGGTGTTGGGCAGGTGGGAGTGGGGAGGAGGAGATGGGTATAGTCACACCTAATGTGTTCGGTGAGCACTGTATGAGGGATGGACAGGTGCTTGAAGCTCTGACTCAGGTGGGACAAAGGCAATATATGTAACCTAAGCATTTGTACCCCTGTAATATGCTGAAATAAAAAATAAATAAAAATAAACATCTAACCATAAAAAAATAAATATAATTATTTTTGACCTGAGAACATTAGGTTCATGTGGTTCAATCCCATTGTTGTGACATGAAGGTCAGGTGGTTCAGTTTAATACTTGGAAGAGTCAGAGAAGACCTCTAATGAGGGGTTCTAAAGAAAGAGAGGAGTAAGCTGTGTAAATACCTGAAGAAAAAGCATCCCAAGCAAAAGAACAGCAAGTGCAAAGGCCCTAAGGCAAAAATGTTCTTGCCATGTTTGAGGAACAAGGAGGCTGAAGAGTAATGAACAGCGGGAAGAATGTTAATAAGGACCACATCATGCTGGACCTTGTGGACCATGGTAAGAAGTTGGCTTTTCCTCTTTGAGTGAGCTAAGTCATTGGAGAGTTTTGAGCAGTGGAGATATACATCTGTCATTTTAAAAAGGACTCTTTTGTTAATGGTAGAATCTAAGTGTTGGGTATACAGGTAATCACTGTAAAATTCTTTCAACTTTGCTGTATATTTGAAAATTTTCCTAATGAAATGGAGAGGGGCTGTTTTATTACTTTTTTTTTTTTTTTGAGACACTATCTCACTCTCTTGCCTAAGCTAGAGTGCCATGGCGTCAGCCTGACTCACAGCAACCTCAAACTCCTGGGCTCAAGTGATCCTCCTGCCTCAGCCTCTCAAGTAGCTGGGACTACAAGCATGCACCACCATGCCTGGCTAATTTTTTCTGTTTTGGGTTGTTTGGCTAATTTCTTTTATTTATTTATTTATTTATTTATTTATTTATTTATTTCAGCATATTATGGAGGTACAAATGTTAAGGTTACGTATATGCCCTTACCCCCCTCCCCCCTAATTTCTTTCTATTTATAGTAGAGATGGGGTCTTGCTCTTGCTCAGGCTGGTCTCGAACTCCTGAGCTCAAGCAATCCTCCCACCTCGGCCTTGCAGAGTGCTAGGATTACAGGCGTGAGCCATCATGCCCGGCCTGTTTTATTACTTTTTTAATTTATTTTTTGAGACAGGGTCTTACTCTGTTGCCAGGGCTAGAGTGCACTGATGTCACCAAAGCTCACTGAAACTTCAAACTCCTGGGCTCAAGCAATCTTTCCTCGGCCTCCAAGTAGCTGGGACTACAGGTGTGAGCCATCATGCCTGGCTAATTTTTTGCTTTTTGTAGAGATGGCATCTCATTATGTTGCCCAGGCTAGACTTGAACCCCTGGCCTGAAGGGATCATCCCACCTAGGGCTCCCAAAGGGAGGGGTGAGCCACCATGCCTGGCCAGGGGGACTGTTTTAGCTGCTAAATTGTGAATAGATTTAGAGGAACAAGGGCAAGAGCAGGAAGACCAGTTAGGCTATTACAATTCCGGTAGCAATAGGAGCAGTAAGAAGTAGTTGGATTCTAAATAAATTTTGAACATAGAGCAAGCAAGATTTGCTTATGGAATGGATTTGAGATGTGAGAAAAAAAGAAAAGTAGAAGATAATGCTTAAGGTTCTAGACCTGATCAAATGGAAGGATGGAGTTGCCGTCAACTGAAATTTGCAATGCAGGGTAGGAAAGCAGGTTTGGAGGAAGACATATTTTGGACTAGGTGAGTTTGAAATGCCTGTTAGACATCTAAGCAGAGATGCCAAATAGGTAATTGAATATGTAAGTCAGTAATTCAGAGGAAATATCCAGGTAAAAAATACAAATGTATGAATCCACCTAAAGATTAAGAATACAAGGACCAGTACTGTGAGAATTAGATGGAAATACTCGAGTTTAGCCCCATACTCATGTTTTTGTTCTAGGCTGGTTTTGTTTGTAGATAGTTATCAGTTACTTTATATTGCCATTGAGATTATTTATATGCATTACTATCTGCAATTTACATGTATTCTAAGGGAGTTTTGTTTTTCATTGTTTTTTTTTAAATGTCGATCTTCCCAAGCAGATTACATGTTTTTTGAGAAAAGATTTATTTTCTTGTATACACCCCACAATGACATATCCCTAGAAGACATTTACAATGTTCATAAAATAAAGCTATTTGAATATAGAACTTTCATTGCTTTTGTTTTCATAAAGCATCAATTTTCTTATAAATATTTAATTTAGACACTTCTACCTGTCCTTTGAAAATAAGGGTAGAGTTAGAATTTTTCAGTCTGTTGCAACTCATGCCCTTTTCAGGTCAGACAAAAAAAAGAGAGAGAGCCTTCTGCAAAAAATAACAACAAAAAAGGCCTAAGACTTGTAATCCTAGCTAATCAGGAGGCTCAGACAGGAGGATCACTTGAGCCCAAGAGTTTGAGGCTCTTGGGCGATGATAGTGCCTGTGAATAGCCACTGCACCCAGCCTGGGCAACAGAGCAAGACCTTGTCTTTTAAAAAAAAGAAAAAGAAAAAAGTCCAGTTCTTCCCCATATTGGCTTTATACTCAGACTCCATGTGGTAGTAAGACAATTCCCAGCAACTTCAGTTCTACATCCACCCTAGTTCAAGTCCAGCAAGAAAGAGATCCTTGCCAGTAGCCCTGGATTCAATGAGTCAATAGGAGTTACCTTTTCATCCCTTAACACTGCAATCCCCAACCACTGGGCCACAGACTAGTACCAGTCTGTGGCCTGTTGGGAAGCAGGCCGCACAGCAGGAAGTGAGCGGCTGCCAAGGGAAGCTTCATCTGTATTTATAGCCGCTCCCCACCCCATCACTTGCATCACCACCAGAGCTCCACCTCCCGTAAGATCAGCGGTGGCATTCAATTCTCGTAGAAGTACGAACCCTACTGTAAACTGTGCAGTCGAGGGATTCTCCTTTTGAGAATCTAATGCCCGATGATCTGAGGTGGAGCTGAGGTGGCGATGCTAGCCCTGGGGAGCGGCTACAAATACAGATTGTCATTAGCAGATAGGTTTAACTGCACAGAGACCATAATAAATCAATTGCATGCAGACTCATATCAAAACCCTATCAGTGAGTGGCAAGTGACAATGTAATGATAATAGAAATAAAGTGCACAATAAAAGTAGTGCACTTGAATCATCCCAAAACCATTCCTCCCTCCATAGTCTGTGGAAAAATTGTCTTCCTTGAAGCCAGTCCCTAGTGCCAAAAAGGTCGGGGACCGCTGCCTTAACAAATTACTGTAACAAGGAAAATTCTCTGCTGTGATTGGCCAAATTTGAGTCATATGTTTTACCTCTAATTCACCCAAAGAGTATGGACTAGTCAAGAGGAGTGGCACCCAGAAGAAAAAATGAATAAGGTACTGTCAACAAAATAAGGAAATGAATACTGATGGTCAAAAAATAATACCTACTACATCAGGTAACTCAAAGGCCTGAGCATTGTTTCTTCCTTAAACTTTTAAAAGAAGTTAGTAATGCATGCCATGGCACTCACTTTGAATCTCTTCCAATTCAATACACAATACTGCATTTTTTCCCTTGAATCATCAGCTGTCATATATTTAGTTGTCATTGATGGGTGAACATCACAAAAAGTAAATGCATGAGTATAAAAGCTAACCAGCTAGAAAGGTGAGTATTTCAGCACATCACTCTTCAGGGACACTCCCACCTGATACTGCAGGTAGTTTCTTGTCCTTATAATTCTTTCCTATTGTCAGTCTGCTTAAAATATACTTACTGGCCCTTAGTACCTGGGGGCAGGGTGGCTGCTAAGATGCCTGGGAAACCACTGCAGAAACAAGTGACAATGAATCAGCTTAAGTTCATCTTCTACTAGAAGGAAATTACACAGGATAGAATCTTGAAAAGAAAATTTATCTACAAATATGTCTGTTTTCTATTCAGCTTTCTTTCCTTTTTACACTAACAGGTTATTTTCCCCACATGATATTTGGTCTATCTTATATAACATTTTTTAAACATTTTAGCTGAAAATTTGCTGCAGAAAATGGACTACGTTGGTGTAAAGAGAACTCTATTTTTCTGGCTTCTCTAGTTTGCTGCTTCCATGGACACCAAACATAACATTCTCTGTTCTAGGACGTGCTTCAGTTTGGTCATAAGACTGGCAGAAAATCAAACCAAACTAAATGAATAGTTGTTGAAGTTAATCTCACATCCTGGACCTGTGTATGCCACGGAGGAGCCGGCTTCTATCAACAAGCACAATCCAGATCAAAATCCCTGCTCTGTGGTCCTGTCCATCAGAATTTTGTGTTAGGGAAATTGGATTTGGGTCTGGTTACTTTAAAAATACATATGACAATGAAATAATCATGGAATATAGCCATTAAAATTTCTATTGTAGGAGGTGACATAGGATAATGCTTACCATATATATGAATGTAAAAAGTAGGTCATTAAACAATATGTTCTAGATCAGGACTTTCCAACCTTTTTGGCACCAGGGACTGTTTCATGGAAGACAATTTTTTCATGGAGGGGTTGGGGAAGGTGGAGCATAGGTGGTGATGCAAGCCATGGGGATCGGCTGTAAATAGGGATGAAGCTTCCCTCGCTTGCTCACCTCCTGCTGTGTGCCCAGTTCCTAAATTTCATGGAAGACAATTTTTCCACAGGATGGGGGGTGTGGGGCAGTCAGAGCTCAGGCAGTAATGTGCTGCCCCATTCCTAACAGGCCACGGGCCAGTGCCAGTCTGTAGCCTGAGGGGTGGGGACCGCAGTTCTAGGTGATCCCAATTGGGGGGGGTTGTTTTTGGTTTGTTTTTTGACACAGGGTCTTGCTCTTTCACCCAGGCTAGAGTGTAGTAACATCGTCATAGCTCACTGCAACATAAAACTCCTGGGTTCAAGTGATCCTCCTGCCTCAGCCTCCGGAATGGTAGCTGGGACTACAGGTGCTCACTACCATGCTGGGCTGATTGATTGATTGACTGATTGATATTTTAGAGACGGTTGTCTCATTCTTACTCACGCTGGTCTCAAACTCCTGGTCTCAACTGATCCTCCTGCCTCAGCCTCCCAAAGTGCTAGAATTACAGGCATGAGCCACCACACCCAACCCCAATTTTGTTTAATATTATACAGACATAGAAAAATACTAGAAAAGATACCCAAATGTTAACCTTAAGGAATGGAATTATCAGTGATTTTAATTTTTTTTTTGCTTTTCTAAATATTCCAGAATGAAAGTACTACATCTGTAATCAGATAAATTAATTTTTAAAGAAAAATGGCTTATAATACTGCTATAGTCTGAATGTTTCTGTTCTCCCAGAACTCATATGTTGAAATCCTAACTCCCAAGGTGATGGTATTAGCAGGTGGTACATTTAAGAGGTGATTAGGTCACTGCGCTCGGCCAAATTTCTGTTGTTTATAAGCCACCCAGTCAGTGGTATTTTGTTATAGCAACCCAAATGGGCTATGACAAATACCAATACCACAGAGTCAAAATATGCAAAAGATATAACTAAAAATTAGATCTAATTATGATTCTTACTGCTAAAAACCACTGTAGATTTTTCTCTTGCATACATCATTTATTCTTTCATTTTTAGAAAATCATGTACTGGGCCAGCCACCGTGGCTCACACCTATAATCCCAGCATTTTGGAAGGCCAAGGCAGCAGGATCGATTGAGCCCAGGAGTTCAAGGCTGCAGTGAGCTTTGATCATGCCACTGTACTTCAGCGTACGTGACAGGGCAAGATCCTGTCTCTAAAAAGAAAAAAGAAAATCATGTACTGTATGCTCCAAGTAAATAAACATAAAGATGTGGCCCTGCCCTTCTAGAACTACCTGTCTAGTGGAGATACAACAAATAAGCTAACAGAAACAATCCAGCATATCACAGTCAATAACAGAATTTCACACATTGTCCATCAAAATGCCTACATCATCTTTTACACATCAAATGCTGGCTTTGGTACATAAGCTGACAAGCATGTGGAACTCACACACAGTGGCACTGTGAGTTATTGCTTCAGTTTGCATAGTGTCCCTATGGTTGTGCACATAGTAGTGTTCAATTATTTTAGTATTTGCTCTTATTTTATGAAAATGCAAATACTGGTTATAGGGAATGTAGGTCCTGTAGGGAATGTAATTTGAATGACTAAAAGATGGAAATTATTATTAGGTGTGCTAGAAGGAATGAATCTTTAGACTCAAACAGACATCCATTAAAAGAAGGCCAGTAAACAGACTGAAGGAAAAGAAGAAAATCAGAGAACAGGTACAGAATCCAGGAAATACTCATTATTAAAAGTTGCGCCTAAAAGTTTAGGTATGTTTAGAGATTTTGGTCTTACGTTTTAGTTCTTAGGAAAGGATTTATCTTTAAAACAAGTAAGTTTATTGTTTGATTTTTAGATACATATGCAGGTATTTTATGTTTGAAAGTTGGGAACTGTGGTGGCTTCACAATTGCCAACAGAATATATTCTAAATCACCATCATATCAACAATGTTAAAATCCACAAGTTTATAATGATACAAGAACTAAGAAAAAAACTCACTACTCAACTATAGAAGTTGCTTTGGTAAGTTGCTAATTACATGGGAATGGTAATTGGTAAATAAAAGGGAAGAATCAAACATTTTTTCTGCCTTTATTGCACAAAACTGTATTTCAGTGTAGCCAATGAGTTGTTAAGGAAAAGTCCTTTAGTACAAGACGTTTCCAACTAATAAATGTAAAAGGAACCATGCAATTAGAAAATCATCATTTCGGAAACCCTTAATGAAATAACATTTAGGTAACAATCATCAATGACTGCTAAAATCATTAAATGAAAGATTGATGAGTAGAGTTATAATGAATGGATCAGGCTGACAATACCTGGATCCACTAATCAATTTTAACATCACTAAAATCAAACAATCATAAATCATATGCATCTTGATGTGGTACAGTCGAAAACATATGAATCATCTGTGAAGTATTTTTGCCACCCTTCTCCCCAACTTTGAATTTGAATCCAATCAAGCCTCTAAATCTAACTACCAGTCTATTAGGAAAAGGGAGAATGAACAATGGAGGAAGATGTCAAACAACACCAAGTACAATCAACTAAACCCAGAATGTGAAAAGTCCTATAGGACAAATGATAGGATTTTTTTCAACAAATAAATTATCTTAATAAATTAAAAGAGATTTAAGAGACATAACAAATACGGTATGTGGATCCTGATTTGCCAAGGCAATTATAAAAAGACCTGTTTGAAACAATGGGGAAATTTGACTAGAGACTGCATATTACATGATACTAAAAATTAATATTAATTAAGGATTAATAATCTTGTCAGTGTCATAAACATGATACTGGGGTTATATTTTTGAAAACAATCTTTTTCTCTTAGAGATGTATACTGAATGATTTAAGGATGAAATGATATGCTCTCCAGTATTTTCTCCAAAATACTCCAGAGGGGAGGAGGGCAGGGAGTAGCAAGATAGAAAAAGCAAGATGAAGTGAGAGCTGGTAAGTATTATTTTTTGTATTTCCCTTTTTTGTTTTTATGTTTAAAAATTTCCATAACAAGAAGTTAAATTTCAAGTAAGTCAATAAATAAAGGCTTTAGGGAAACTTGTTTCTACACCTGGCTCACACCCTGGGAAAGAGACAGAGTAAATGAATCCAAAGAACTGTAATATTGGGATCCCTAATCCACTTGGTGTTGGGTGCTCTTGTCTAAATGTGTGATCCTAAGAAAAGGGGCATCTCCCTTTCTTTTTGGTGGATGCGCTAAGGGGAGGTGTACCAGTATCAGCCACAGTGAGGACACGAAGCTCAAGCCAAGTCACTTCTTTCAGATGGCCTGAGTGTCAGCAAGGGGTCACAGTAGTGGTAGCTGGAGCTTGGGTCTGAGTCGGGCTGCAATTATTTCAGACTGGGGCTTTAGCAGGTATAAGGACACTGCACAAATGCCATGGGCAGCAGTGGAAGTTAACAAGGACACTCCTTTTCAAGGGAATAGCTTTGACAAAGGTATTGCTTTGGAATGTTCCAGAGTCAGTAACACCAGGCTCCCAGCTTCTACAGCAGCTAGGGAAACACCTTCTAGAGCAATCAGCCATGGTTGTGACCACTGTGATTCCTAAATATATGGGGGGAAAGAAGTGGAGTGAAGAGGAGAGAAGGAAAGGTCCAGATTGCCTGCTAATCTAGGCGGGTGGAGCTTGAGTTGACAAACCAGAGACATTCCTATGGTGAGACAATGTGTGTTCTTCAGCTGGTGAAGCAGAATTTACTCATTACCCAGTTCTTGAATTGCATGATTGTATCGTTATATTTTATGGAAACAACTATTGACTATGATTCAGAGGTGTGAGCAGAGTATTCCTCCCACTCCCTTGTCCCTTGTGTAATCTTGAACAGGTTGATCTTCTTTAAATTGGTATAATAATACCATACCTGTCTATCTTCATAGTTGCTGTGAGGATTTTAAGAAATAATATATAAAACTATAATTTTCGTGACTATCAAATGGTATACAAATGTAAGGCATCATTATTACAGTAAGTGACTAAGTGATTTAAATCTTAAAGCCTCTTATTTCCCTTAATTCTACGTTAACAATAAATGTTTAATTAGTATATTACAAAGTTAGACAGTCAAGAAACAACTACAGGTTGGTCCGAGTGGTGTTTACAATTCATTGATCACAACCAGTTACAGATTCCTTTGTTCCTTCTCCACTCCCACTGCTTTACTTGACCAGCCTTAAAAAAAAACTATTAAAAAATAAAAAAAAAAGAAGAAACAACTACAAAGAAGTTTAGTATTTAGTATGATTTTTCTGCATTCTCCTATGTTACACAGCAATTCCTGAGAATAAGAAAATCTTCTCTGGGAGGCCGAGGCGGGAGGATCACTTGAGGTCAGGAGGTCGAGACCAGCCTGAGCAAGAACGAGACCCCATCTCTACTAAAAATAGAAAGAAATTAGCCAGACAACTAAAAATATATAGGAAAAAAAAATTAGCCGGGCATGGTGGCGCATGCCTGTAGTCCCAGATACTCAGGAGGCTGAGGCAGGAAGATTGCTTGAGCCCAGGAGTTTGACGTTGCTGTGAGCTAGGCTGACGCCACAGCACTCTATCCCGGGCAACAGAGTGAGACTCTGTCTCAAACAAACAAACAAACAAACAAAAAACACATTGTACCAGAGGTTTTAGCCAGTGCAATAAGATAAGAAAGAGCCAACCATGGTGGTTCATGCCTACAATCCCAGCATTTTGGGAGGCTGAGGCGGGAGGATCCCTTGAGCCCAGGAGTTCAAGGCCAGCCTGGGAAACATAGTGAGACCTTGTCTCTACAAAAAATAAAAAAAGTAGCTAAGCATAGTGGCGTGCGCCTGTAGTCTCGGCTTACTTGGAAGATTGAGGTTGGAGGATCACTTGAGCCCAGGAGTTTGAGGCTGTGGTGAGCTATAATGACATCATTGCCCTCCAGCTTGGGTGACAGAGTGAGACCCTGTCTCTAAAATTTTATTTTTTTAAATTTTGATGGACAATAGGGAGTGTCAAGGACTGTTGTAAACTGGAGACCTATCCTCACTGCCTATAGTCTATCACAAGCAACATAACTGGGCTGGCCTTTCTTTGTTTGTATTTGAATTTGTGATCCTTGGCCTAAACCCATTAAGGAAGATTGTGTTAAGTGTCTGGAAAGTAATCATTCTTCTCACTGGTGAAAACCTCCGCCCTTTTCACCCTCTTCTTCAGACTGATTTGATAACTCAACTCTGAGTGAAAAGTGCTCCTTTTCAGCCAAGTCTACGTAGAGGCCCGGGACCGGGGTCTTTCTAGGAATATGTGGCCGAAGTTTCAGAATAATCATTATGTGAATGGTTCTATCACCATTATTTACGCATATTTAAAGGACTGCAGCACTTTTGCCAGCATATTAGCACATTGGTTTCATGACCTCAGAGGCAAAGATGATTCTGGCAGACAAATCTTTGTTGAGGACCAACTAAGTGGATATTCATTAGAAGTCGGTCATAGAGCCTCTACAATAACCAGTCATGAAAGATTTATCTCACCTTCCATTCACCAATATTTCAAGAAGTGTAGTCATTTTCCCAGTTTTCTCAAAAATCCTTTGTTGGTGATGGCCCATGACAGATATGTGTTTATTTCAGGACAAGTGTCATTCCTTTTTCAAGCTGTTTCTCCTCAGACATAGGAAGTGTGCCTGTGTGAGACTGGTGAAAAGAGCGGACCCTGTTTCAGTCTATAGACTGAAACTGGATCCGCCCTTTTCACCCTTTTCTTCAGACTGATTTGATGACTCAACTCAGAGTGGAAAGCTATCCTTTTCAGCGAACACTATGTTGAGGCCCAGCACCTGGGTTTTTCTAGGAATATGTGGCCGAAGTTTTGGAATAATCATCTTTTCAAGGATTCTATCACCATTATTACAGCATATTTAAAGGACTGCAGCCCTTTTACCAGCATTTTAGCACATTGGTTTCAAGACCTCAGAGGCAAAGATGATTCTGGCAGACGAATCTTTGTTGAGGAGCAACTAAGGGGATATTCAGTAGAAGTCGGTCATAAAGCCTCTAAAATACCCAAACATGGAAGATATATCTCACCATCCATTCACCATTATATCAAGAAGTGTAGCCCTTTTCCCACTTTTCTCAAGAATACTTTGTTTGAGATGGCCCATGAGAGATACGTGTTTATTTCGGGACCAGTGTCATTCCTTTTCAAGCTGTTTCTCCCAAGACATAGGATTGTCCCTGTGCGAGACTGGTGAAAAGGGCAGATCCTGTTTCAGTCTTTAGACTGAAACAGGATCTGCCCTTTTCACCCTCTTCTTCAGACTGATTTGATGGCTCAACTTGGCGCGGAAAGCGTTCCTTTTCAGCCAAGTCTATGTTGAGGCCCTGAACCTGGGTTTTTCAAAGAATATGTAGGCGAAGTTTTCGAATAATCATTATTTCAAGGCTTCTATCACCAATATTTCAGCATATTTAAAGGACTGCAGCACTTTTACCAGCATTTTAGCATATTTGTTTCATGACCTCAGAGGCAAATATGATTCTGGCAGAGGAATCTTTGTTGAGGAGCAATAAAGGAGATATTTATTAGAAGTCCATCATAGAGCGTGTAAAATAACCAGTCATCAAATATTTATCTCTCCATCTATTCACCATTATTTCAAGAAGTGTAGCCCTTTTCCCACTTTTTCATTAATACTTTGTTTGAGATGGCCCATGTGAGATATGTGTTTATTTCGAGATCAGTGTCATTCAGTTTTCAAGCTGTTTCTCCTCAGAGATAGGAAGTGCGCCTGTGCCAGACTGGTGAAAAGGGCAGATCCTGTTTCAGTCTTTGTACCAAAACAAGATCCGCTCTTTTCACTCTTCTCTTCCTGCTGATTTGATGACTCAACTCGGCGCGGAAAGCGCTCTTTTTCAGCCAAGTCTATGTTGAGGCCCCTCACATGGGTTTTTCTAGGAATATGTCGGCAAAGTTTTGGAATAATCATTATTTCAAGGCTTCTATCACCAATATTTCAGCATATTAAAAGGACTTCAGCACCTTTACCAGCATTTTAGCATATTGGTTTCATGACCTCAGAGGCAAAGATGATTCTTGCAGACGAATCTTTGTTGAGGAACAATTAAGGGGATATTCATTAGAAGTGGGTCATAGAGCGTGTAAAATAACCAGTCATGAAAGACTTATCTCACCATCCACTCACCATTATTTCCAGAAGTGTAGCCCTTTTCCCTCTTTCTTCAATAATACTTTGTTTGAGATGGTCCATGAGAGATATGTGTTTATTTCGGGACCAGTGTCATTCCTTTTTCAAGCTGTTTCTCCTCAGACATAGGAAGTGTGCCTGTGACAGACACATTTGTTGCATGATATCAGAGGCAAAGATTATTCTGGCAGATGAATTTTTGTTGTGGACCAACTAAGGGGATATTCAATAGAAGTCGGTCATAGAGCCTCTAAAATAACCAGTCATGGAATATTTATCTCACCATCCATTCACCATTATTTCATGATTGTAGCCCTTTTCCCACTTTTCTCAAGAATACTTTGTTTGAGATGGCTCATGAGAGACAAGATTTTATTTCCAGACCGGTGTAATTCCTTTGTTAAGCTGTTTCTCCTCAGACATAGGAAGTGCGCCTGGGCGAACTGGTGAAAAGGGCAGATCCTGTTTCACTCTTTAGACTGAAACTGGATCCACGCTTTTCACCATCTTCTTCAGACTGATATGATGACACAACTCGGAGCAGAAAGCGCTCCTTTTGAGCCAAGTCTATGTTGAGTTCCAGCGCCTGGGATTCTCTTGGAATATATGGGGGATGTTTTGGAATAATCATTATTTCAAGGTTTCTATCAGCATTATTTACGCATATTTAAAGTACTACAGCACTTCTACCAGCATTTTAGCACATTGGTCTCATGACGTCAGTGTCAAAGATGATTCTGACAGACAAATCTTTGTTGAGGATCAAGTAAGTAGATATTCAATAGAAGTCGGTCATAGAGCCTCTAAAATAATCAGTCATGGAAGATTTATCTCACCTTCCATTCACCATTATTTCAAGAGGTGTAGCCCTTTTCCCACTCTTCTCAGTAATACTTAATTTGAGATGGCCCATGAGAGACATGTGTTTATTTTGGGATCAGTGTCATTCCTTTCTCAAGCTGTTTCTCCTCAGACATAGGAAGTGAGCCTGTGCAAGACTGGTGAAAAGGGCGGATCCTGTTTCAATCTAAAGACAGAAACAGGATCCGCCCTTTTCACCCTCTTCTTCAGACTGATTTGATGACTCAACTCGGGGCGGAAAGCTCTCTTTTTCAACCAAGAATATCTTGAGGCCTGGCACATGGGTTTCTCTAGGAATATGTGGGTGAAGTTTTGGAATAATCATTATTTCAAGGCTGCTTTCATCATTATTTCCCCATATTTAAAGGATAACAGCACTTCTACTAGCATTTTAGCAGATTGGTTTCATGACCTCAGTGTCAAAGATGATTCTAGCATACCAATCTTTGTTGGGGACCAACTAAGGGGATATTCAATAGAAGTCGGTCATAGAGCCTATAAAATAACCAGTCATGGAAGATTTATCTCAGCATCCATTCACCATTATTTTAAGAAGTGTAGCCCTTTTCCCACTTTTCTCAAGTATACTTTGTTTGAGATGGAACATGAGAGATACGTGTTTATTTCGGGACCAGAGTCATTCCTTTTCAAGTTGTTTCCTCTCAGAAATAGGATTGCTCCTGTGGGAGACTGGTGAAAAGGGCAGATCCTGTTTAGACTGAAACAGGATCCGCTATTTCACCTTCTTCTTCAGACTGATTTGATGACTCAACTCGGAGCCGAAAGCGCTCCTTTTGAGCCAATTCTCTGTTGAGTTTCGGCGACTGCGTTTCTCTAGGAATATATGGGGGATGTTTTGGAATAATCATTATTTCAAGGCTTCTATCACCATTATTTCTGCATATTTAAAGGCCTGCAGTAATTTTACCAGCCTTTTAGCACATTGGTTTCATGAACTCAGGGTCAAATATGATTCTGGCAGATGAATCTTTGTTGGTGAGCAACTAAGGGGATATTAAATAGAAGTCGGTCACAGAGCCTCTAAAATAACCAATCATGGAAGATTTATTTCACCATCCATACACCATTATTTCAAGACGTGGAGCCCTTTTCCCACTTTTCTCAAATAATTTGATTGACGTGGCCCATGAGAGATACGTTTTCATTTCAGGACCAGTGTCATTCCTTTCTCAAGCTTTTTTTCCTCAGACATAGGAAGTGTGCCTGTGGCAGAGTGGTGAAAAGGGCGGATCCTCTGTCAGTCTTTAGACTGAAACAGGATCCGCCCTTTTCACCCTCTTCTTCAGACTGATTTGATGACTCAACTCGGAGCTGAAAACGCTCCTTTTGAGCCAACTCTATGGTGGGGCCAGGCACCTGGGTTTCTCTAGGAATATGTGGGCGAAGATTTGGAATAGTCATTAGTTCAAGGCTTCTATCACCATTATTTCCGCATATTTAAAGATCTGCCGCACTTATACCAGCATTTTAGCACATTTGTTGCATTATGTCAGAGGCAAAGATTATTCTGGCAGACGAATCTTTGTTGGGAAACAACTAAGGGGATATTCAATAGAAGTCAGGCATAGAGCCTCTAAAATAACCAGTCATGGAAGAATTATCTCACCATCCATTCACCATTATTTCAAGAGTGTAGACCTTTTCCCACTTTTCTCAAGAATATTTTGTTTGAGATGGCTCATGAGAGACATGTGTTTATTTCGGGACCTTTGTCATTCTTTTCTCAAGCTGTTTCTCCTCAGACATAGGAATTGCGCCTGTGCCAGACTAGTGGAAAGGGCGGATCCTGTTTCAGTCTTTAGACTGAAACAGGACCCTCCATTTTCACCCTCTTCTTCAGACTGATTTGATGACTCTACTCGGAGCGGAAAGGTCTCCTTTTCAGGCAAGAATATGTTGAGACCCGGCACCTCGGTATTTCTAGGAATATGTGGCCGAAGCTTTGGGATAATCATTAGTTCAAGGCTTCTATCACCATTACTTCAGCATATTGAAAGCACTGCAGCACTTTTAACATGATTTTAGCACATCGGTTTCATGACCTCAATGTCAAAGATGATTCTGGCAGACGAATCTTTGTTGACGACCAAGTTAGAGGATATTCTATAGAAGTTGGTCATAGAGCCTCTAAAATAACCAGTCATGGAAGATTTATTTCACCCTCCATTCACCATTATTTCATGAAATGGAGCCCTTTTCCCACTTTTCCCAAGAATACTTTGTTTGAGATGGCCCATGAGAGATACGAGTTTATTTCAGAATCTGTGTCATTAATTTCTCAAGCTGTTTGTCCTCAGACATAGGAAGTGTGCCTGTGAGAGACTGGTGAAAAGGGCGGATCCTTTTTCAGTCTTTAGACACACTGAAAGGATCTTCCCTTTTCACCGTCTTCTTCAGACTGATTTCATGACTCAACTCGGAGGGGAAAGGTCTCCTTTTCAGCCAAGAATATGTTGAGGTTTGGCACCTGGGTATTTCTAGGAATATGTGGCTGAAGCTTTGAGATAATCATTAGTTAAAGGCTTCTATCACCATTATTTTCACATATTTAAAGGACTGCAGCACTTTTACCAGCATTTTAGCACATTGGTTAGATGATTTCAGAGGCAAAGATTATTCTGGCAGATGAATATTTGTTGGGGACCAAGTAAGTGGATATTCAATAGATGTCGCTCATAGAGCCTCTAAAATAACCAGTCATGCAAGATTTATCTCACCATCCATTCACCATTATTTCAAGAAGTGTAGCCCTTTTCCCACTTTTCTCAAGAATACTTTATTTGAGATGGCCCATGAGAGTCATGTGTTTATTTCGGGACCAGTGTCATTACTTTTCAAGCTGATTCTCTTCAGACATAGGATTTCGCCTGTGGGAGACTGGTGAAAAGGGAGGATCCTGTTTCAGTCTTTAGACTGAAACAGTATCGCCCCTTTTCACCCTATACTTCAGACTGATTGGATGACTCAACTGGGAGCGGAAAGGTCTCCTTTTCAGCCAAGAATATGTTGAGGCCTGGCACCTGGGTTTTTCTAGGAATATGTGGGCGAAGTTTTGGAATAATCATTAGTTCAACGCTTCTATCACCATTATTTCCCCATATTTAAAGGACTACAGCACTTCTACTAGCATTTTAGCACATTGACTTCAGGACCTCAGTGTCAAAGATGATTTTGGGAGACGAATCTTCGTTGAGGACGCACTAAGGGGATATTCAATAGAAGTCGGTCATAGAGCCAATAAAATAACCAGTCATGGAAGATTTATCTCACTATCCATTCACCATTATTTAAAGAAGTGTAGCCCTTTTCCCACTTTTCTCAAGAATACTGTGTATGAGATGGCCCATGAGAGATACGAGTTTATTTCGGGAGCAGTGTCATTCCTTTTCAAGCTGTTTCTCCTCAGACATAAGATTGCCCTGAGGGAGAGTGGTGAAAAGAGTGGATCATGTTTCAGTCTTTAAACTCAAGCAGGATCCGCCCATTTCACCCTATTCTTCAGACTGATTTGATGACTCAAATCTGAGCGGAAAGCGCTCCTTTTCAACGAAGAATATGTTGAGGCCCGGCACCTGTGTTTCTCTAGGAATATATGGGCGAATTTTTGGTGTAATCATTATTTCAAGGCTTCTATCACCATTATTTCCACATATTTAAAGGACTGCAGCACTTTTACCAGCTGTTTAGCACATTGGTTTCATGACCTCACTGTCAAAGATGATTCTGGCAGACGAATCTTTGTTGAGGATCAAGTAAGTGGATATTCAATAGATGTCGGTCATAGAGCCTCTAAAATAACCAGTCATGGAAGATTTATCTCACCATCCATTCACCATTATTTCAAGATTGAAGCCCTTTTCCCACTTTTCTCAATAATTCTTTGTTTGAGATGGCCCATGAGAGACATGTGTTTATTTCGGGACCAGTGTCATTCCTTTGTCAAGCTGTTTCTCCTCAGACATAGGAAGTGTGCCTGTGCAAGACTGGTGAAAAAGGCAGATCCTGTCTCAGTCTTTAGTATGAGACAGGATCCGCCCTTTTCACCCTCTTATTCAGACTGATTTGATGACTCACCTCGGAGCTGAAAGCGCTCCTTTTGTGCCAAGAATATGTTGAGGCCCGGCACCTGGCTTGTCTAGGAATATGTGGGCGAAGTTTTGGAATAATCATTAGTTCAAGGCTTCTATCACAATTATTTCCACATTTTTAAAGGACTGCAGCACTTATACCAGCATTTTAGCACATTGGTTTCATGACCTCATGGGCAAAGATTATTCTGGCAGACGAATCTTTGTTGGGGACCAACTAAGGGGATATTCAATAGTAGTCGGTCATAGAGCCTCTAAAATAACCAGTCATGGAAGATTTATCTCGCCTGCCATTCACCATTATTTCAAGAGGTGTAGCCCTTTTCCCACTTTTCTCAATAATACTTTGTTTGACATGGCCCATGAGAGACATGTTTTTATTTCGGGACCAGTGTCATTCCTTTTCAAGCTGTTTCTCCTCAGACATAAGATTGTGCCTCTGGGTGATTGGTGAAAAGAGCGGATACTTTAGTCTTTAGACTGAAACAGTATCCGCCCTTTTCACCCTCTTCTTCCGACTGATGTGATGACTCAACTCGGAACAGAAAGCGCTCCTTTTGAGCCAAGTCTATGTTGAGGCACGGAACTGGGTTTCTCTAGGAATATGTGGGAGAAGTTTTGGAATAATCCTTATTTCAAGGCTTCTATCACCATTATTTCCGCATATTTAAAGGACTGCAGCACTTTTATCAGCATTTTAGCACATTGGTTTCATGACCTCAGTGTCAAATATGATTCTGCCAGAGGAATCTTTGTTGAGCACCAACTAAGGGGATATTATATAGAAGTCAGTCATAGAGCCTCTAAAATAACCAGTCATGGAAGATTTATCTCACCATCCATTCACCATTATTTCAAGAGTGTAGACTTTTTCCCACTTTTGTAAAGAATACTTTGTTTGAGATGGCCCATGAAAGATACTTGTTTATTTCGGGACCAGTGTCATTCCTTTCTCAAGCTGTTTCTCCTGAGTCATAAGAAGTGCGCCTGTGCGAGAGTGGTGAAAAGGGCGGATCCTGTTTCAGTCTTTAGAGTGAAACTGGATCCACCCTTTTCACCATCTTCTTCAGACTTATTTCATGACTCAACTCAGAGCAGAAAGGTCTCCTTTTCAGCCAAGAATATGTTGAGGCCTGACACCTGGGTATTTCTAGGAATATGTGCCCGAAGCTTTGGGATAATCATTAGTTCAAGTCTTCTATCACAATTATTTCAGTATATTTAAAGGTCTGCAGTGATTGTCAAAAATGGCGGATTAGGGACAATCTCCTGTCTCTCTGCTCTCAGATTGGGAGGTGAAGAAGGTGACCTGAATAACACGAGGGGGTAGTTCCCCCTCAAGATCGGCTTCAGGGAACTACAGAGAAGCTTAGAGGGTCAGCAGAGCTGGGAGAAGGAGGAAAGCAATGCAGTGGATTTACCGTGAAGTTCTGAGAATCCGCGTGGTACAGCGGGGCCTGGAGTGCAAGCTGGCCGCGCTCAGCAGCTAACCGTACGGGACTGTGTGTGTTTTGTGCCACAGCGGGACGACTTCTCCTTCACCGACCTCCACACCCATGCAAACAGGGAAGTGCCTGAATTCAGCGTGAAGAGGTAACACGGGCGGTCAGGCAATTTGGAGGAGAGGCAGGAATGGAGAGCAATTAGAAATCTACAGGGATCTGTGCAGGGTCTCCTTGGCTGAGAGATCTGTACACAACAGCAGTGTATACCTCGCTGGTGAAGGGACAGAAAAGTGAGACAGATTGCTCATTTGACTGAGTATACCAAGGGACTCGGGTGACCCAAGCACAGCTGGGGAGGGAGCGGTAGAGGGAGC
>VBSM01000807.1:519302-536788 GCA_008086735.1 Cheirogaleus medius | reverse complement strand
AAAAAAAAAAAAGATATGCTTCTTAGAGCCGGTGTAAGAGGGCTGGAGGTTTGTCCCATGGGCCGTCTGTGGCGTCTGTGACCCCAGGATCTATGATGAGGGTGGCTGGCATTCCCAGACCCATGCCCTGTGCATGCTGGGGAAGGAACGTGCTATGTGGCTGAGGTCCTTTTTGGGGCCCCCGTCTCAGCACATGTGGAGGATGTGGGGCAGGGCCTGCAGACTTCTCTTCCAGTGGGCTGTGTCCTCATTGGCCTCACCGTAAAAACGCAGGTAGACGCTTCCTAGACGCTTCCTACTAGGTCGAAACCCTGTGGCAGCTTCTCCCACCTCACTCAGCGTAGAGCAAAGTCCTGACAACGTCCACATGACCACACATGCCCAGCCACGTCCCCCAGCACTCGCCCACCTTACTTACCCTGCTTACCAGGCCCGCCTCTGACCCTTGGCCGTCTCTCAGATTCGCAGCCTCGGGACCTCGAGTGCTTTGTGCTGGCACCAGAGCCTCTTCCCCAGGTATCACCCAGCTCCCCCCTCAGACACCTGCTCCGAATCCCAGCAGAGCCCTCTCTAAAACGGAGAGTGGCCTCCCTGCTCCCTGGAACTGCCTGCGGGCAGGAACCACCTGTGTGGTTCACGCTGTGTCCCCAGAACAGAAGGGGTGTTTAGGAAGTCCTGGTGGGATGAAGGTGTGGATGAATGAATGAATGAATGAGCGTCTTCCTTCTTGTCCAGATGAGGAGCCTCAGCAAGTGAGAGGCTGGCTGTGCACAGAGACCCGACCTCCATCCCACCTTCTTTTAGAAATCCACGTCCCGCCTAGGCTGGGGCCCGGGAACCGATGCCAGCAAGCTGGGGGCTGCTTCTCCCTCCGCTGGCCCCTGTACCAGGATCTCCTGCCCCACCCCCGTGCCTTGACCAGGAACAGGCCGGCAGGTGGAAGCTGAGCATTCCCACTCTGGTCCCTGGTCAGCCCCTAGGACAGGTGCTGACCCAGTCTGTGCCTCAGTTTCCTCATCTCTAAAGTACAAAACTCAGATCTTCCCCTCGTAGCTGGGAGTGAGGGTCAGGTGAGATAAAGTCAGCTGATAAACACAGAATGCTGGGCTTTGCCTGGCACAAAGCGCCGGAAAAACATGAGCCGCTGTCTTGATTACTGACCCAGAGCCACTGCCTAGTTGGGTTTTCTGCACAAGTGCGCTCACCACACGCCAGCTTTCCTTGATTTCAGGGGGCTGTCGGGGATGTCCCTCTGGCTTGAAGGAGGGACAGAGGTAGAGTTGAGGGGTGATGGTACCCGTGCCGGGGCTGTAAGCCTGGGCACGTGTGTCCCTGTGGCCTTTCCTCAGCTGGGAATCCTTTAAGCTGAGTCTTGAGTCTCCTGGCAAGTGACTTATGCCGTCTGTACCTCAGTTTCCCCACCCTGTCAGGGCTCTGCGCCAGCTGTGCCTTGGGGGGCAGCGCCTGTTCCGTCCTGGGCCTAGCAGGTCTAAGGCCCCTGCTCCACCCCACCCCAGCCAGACACTGTGGACAGTTGGCAGCACCTTCTGGAGCCCCTAGCAGGGATGGAGCCACAGCAGCCACGGCCACGGCTCCACGCTGTGCAGGAGCGTTGTGGAACTGTGGCCCTACATAGGCCAGTGGAGCATGGCTCCATCCCTCCCTGCAGAAAGGCTCGAGGGCAGGGCTGGGGCTCCCTCACCCCCACAGATATCATCCGCCTGCTGATGGGCGAAGTGAGGTCTCCGCTCACCCAATCAGAAGGCGTCCAAATCACACCTCCTGTGCCCTCTGGGTGGCCAGGACACCGAGTGTAACTTGACCCTCCAAGTATTCTCCAAAACCACATTCCAAATGCCGGTGGAGAGGTGGAAATCAGATATCCTGTGTCCCGTCCAGCCTGGCTAGCTCCCAGGTCTGCAGTGGGCCACACAGTGACACTGCACTCAGCTGTCCCCAGCATGGCACGAGCGCCATCCTGTCAGCAGGATGCCCCGCTCAGCCGCCAGGTCACCCGCTCACAGCCACGCTGCCCGACTGTCCTGCCACTGGAGATGGGGCGCCAGGGAGGGTGGGGGCCTCCCAGGTCCACACAGGGGCCGTCACCCAGGAGGCCAGGGCCGCAGGCACTGCAGCTCTGGGTCTATTTCCTGATACTCTTCAGCTCAGCTGGGGAGAAGGTGCCCAGGGGCTCTGCAGGTTGTTACAAAAGGTATTAGTTCACCATTTTTCTTTATAGCTGAGTAATACTCTATGGTATACATACACCACATTTTATTCATCCACTCATGTATTGATGGGCTCCTGGGTTGTTTCCACTTCTTTGCGATCGTGAATTGTGCTGCTATAAACATTCAAGTGCAGATGTCTTCTTTATAAAATGTCTTTTTCCTTTGAGTAAATACCCAACGGTGGGATTGGTGGATCAAATGATAGGTCTACTTAGTTCTTTGAGGTATCTCCATACTACTTTCCATAGATGATGTACTAGTCTGCAGTCCCACCAACAATGTGTAAGTGTTCCTTTCTTTCCGCATCCATGCCAGCATCTGTTGCTTTTGGACTTGTAGATGAAAGCCAGAAACTGTATTGTTTTGAACTCAAGTAAGACTACATTGGTTTTTAAAAGGAAAAACCGGCTGGGCACAGTGGCTGACACCTGTAATCCCAGCACTTTGGGAGGCCATGGCAGGAGGATCGCTTGAGGCCAGGAGTTCAAGACCAGCTTGGGCAACATAGTGAGACCCCATCTCTACAAAAAATTTAAAAACTACCCGGGCGTGGTGGCGCATGCCTATAGTCCCAGCTACTCGGGAGGCTGAGGTGTGAGGATCACTTGAGCCCAGGAGCTGGGGCTACAGTGAGCTGTGATTTCACTACTGCACTCCAGCCTGGGCACCAGAGCGAGACCCTGACTCTTAAAATAATAATCATAAGTAAATAAATAAAAGGAAAACTCAGTCCACAGAGGAAAGACAGGAGAGAGGGACTGTTCTGGATTAAAGGGAACCACAGACTCCGGGCATGGAAATGGGCTGGGCCAAAAATTGGAGGCCAGCAACAGTCTGGGAACACAGGGGGCTCTGAGCTAACGGGACCATGTGGAACTCTCCACAGCAAGGTCTGCCTGGCACTGCATCTGTTGGTGCTCAAGTACCAGGAGTGACCTGGATGTCAGAGGGAGGTGGCCAGGGCCCAAGGGGGAGGGGCAGCCACCATCTGGCCACCCCTAGGCACTCCCTGGCCATTGCCCAGAGACTCAAAGGAGGACTTGATGTGCCCAGTCCTCAGGTCCTCCCCGGACCCTGTGTCCTGGTGGTGACGTGGGTGCCCCTGTGGGCCTCCAGGTAACACCCTGTGTCTTTGGTCGCAGAGATCGTTAAGGAGGTTGAGGTCCTGCAGGCTGCCCTGGGTGTCCCAGCCCATGGGACGGAGGACAGCTGCCACTCGCCTGTGGTGGAAGAAGAGGTGGGCATCCCTATACCAGCACCGGGGCTCCTGCAGGTCACAGAGAGGAGGCGTAAGTATCACTGACCAGCCCAGCACACTCTGTGGGGACCCTGAGAGGCCCCCAGGGAGTGAGGCAGAAACACTCCCAGGGGGTGGAGGCTCAGAGACAGCCCGAGAAACCAGGTCTGGGTCTAGTGCTGAGTGCTTCGCTCGTAAAGCTCAGGTGACCTGTCTAAAACGGAGGACCTTCAGAGAGCTTTCCAGCCTTGGGCGTGTACAACAAACGCCCTGGTCCAGGTTGCCTTTACAGAAAGCTGGGGTTCATCTGTGAGCCTTTTGGGAGGACACAGCACAGACTGAGGGGTGACTGTCCCCCCTCTGCCCCCAGAGCCCCTGAGCAGCGTCTCCTCTCTGGAGGTCCACTTTGACCTCCTGGACCTCACTGAGTTGACCGACATGTCCGACCAGGAGCTGGCCGAGGTCTTTGCTGACTCGGACGATGAGAACCTTACCAGCGAGTCCCCAGCAGGTGAGGCTGGCCTGTGGGGAGGTGTGTGGGTGGTGGGCTGAGGCCCTGTGGGAAGTCCTGGGGTCTCAGATGAGTCTCAGGGAGGGTCTGGCACCCACCACTTCACTCCCTGCATCTCACGAGTCTCCCCCCACTGCAGCTGCTGCTCCTAAACTCTACCTTTCCAGTGAGCAACTAAAGCCCAAAGCTACTGTTCATCCAAAGTAGAATCTGCTAAATGTGAATTTTAACCTAAGTTAAACCAAGCACAAGGTAGGGGTGGAGGTTTTCACCAGCCTGGGCCCCTCCCCAGCTCACTTACTCAGTTTCCCCCGGAAGCACTGCCATTGGCCTGAGGACTGGCCCCAGCATCCTTCCCTCCCTCTCTGCTCACACCCCACCCGAGTGGGGCCCCACAGCGCAGCCACTTTCATGTCCCCTTTCCAAGCCCTGTGATCAGAGTACAGGATTCACCTCTAGTGGGGACACAAGTGTGTCTTTTAGTCTCTTCTGATGGTGAGTAGTAAAGAACATCGGTGTGACCTGTGTGGCCTTCTGCCTTGGGAGGAGAGCATAGGAGGCCAGGCCTCCCCCGACCAGGCAGCAGGGCCGGCCTCTGCTTCCCCATCCCTGGCCACCCAGGACCTCACTAAAGGAACCAGCCGCAGCACGGATCCTGCCAGCTGCCCAGCTGCCCCCGTGGTCCTGGGGTGGGGCAGTGGGATGGGGCCTGGCCCCACCTCAAGGGCAGTCTGCCCCCAGCTCACCTCCAGGACAAGCCCACCAGTCCCTCGGCTTCCCACACCTTCCCACAGGCCCACAGATGTGAGCTAGGCCAGGCCAGCCTGGGCTGCTGCGGCTGAGGACATGGGGGGCTCAGGCCCCAACAAACCTGAACCCCCAGCCCGTGGGGCTGCACGCTGCAGCAAGACGAGACCCATGACGGGCAGAGGCTGGCGAGGCCTGTGGGGCCCTCAGGTGTGCTCAGCTGCTCCAAGCCATGGGGGCTTTGGGGAGGCCCCACCACACCCCTGAGTGACCCAGCAGCAGCAGCCAAAGCCAGGTTTTCACGGGGAGGGGAGGCCCTGCCCAGGCTGCACCCAGACCACAATGTCCATGGCTCTGGTGGGGCCAGGGAACCCCAGTGTGCGGTGGGGACCTGATGAGAGAGGCATCACAGGCACCCGCGTGCACGTCCAGGAACGCGGGGCCCGTGGCAGGACATCGGCAGGCATGACCCGGGGGGGCCGGTGGACACACACTCCGGCTGCCACACACCCACCCAGGCCTCTCGGCCGTGCTGAACTTCACTTCCCGTCTTCCTGCCAGGGCTGCACCCACTCCCGAGGGCCGGCTGCCTTCGCTCCCCCTCCTGGACGAGGACAAGAGCTGAGCAGAACCGCGAGAAGCAGCCCCTTGGCGACCCTGAGCGGCAGGCCGCAATCCTGGACACATTTCTCACGGTGGAGAGGCCCCAGGAGGACTAGGCCATCTCCATCCACCTGGGGGCACTGCAGCCCCCATCACGATGACACAGTGGGGTGGTCCTGGCCCTGCAGACAGACGTTGCCCTCTCAAGGCTCCAGCCATCACCTCCTGACACAGCAAGCCGGGCCAGGGGCACTGCGGAGGAGGTTCCCTGTCAGCCCCTGGGCCAGGGCGTCTGCTGGGCGCAGGCCTCAGCCCCGCTCAGAGACCAGCTGGCTTTCCTGGGGGACACGCTGGGCCCCTGGGTGCCTCTGGGAGCCCCAGCACAAGCACAGCCCAGTGGCCTTACGTCCAGCCCGTTCCTGGACCCTGGATCAGGAAGACGACACCGTCTAGTCACTGCCTGCTGATGAGACGATCGGCAGAGTGCGCAATGATAGCCTCAGGGTGGGGGGACCTGAGCCTGTGGGAACCACACAAAGAACCCTCTGGGGGTCCCCAAGCTTAGCACGAGATGCAGGTTTGGTCGTAGCTGACAGGACACAATGCTGTCCAGCCAAGCACTCGGGTTAGGGTCAGCCCCAGAAGTTTCCACCTTGATTTCACTCCTGCTCCCTTCCTCTGCCCCTCGGAGGCACCACCAGCCCCAGGGCCCCTCCCCGGGCTCACCTCTGAGACCTGCGCCTGCTTCTCCTGGTCTCCACATCCATCTCCTCCTTAGCTCAAAACACCAAATATCGCCAGACTGCCTCGCAACCCTGCCACACCTCCCAGACTCCTGGGGGGCGGGGTTCACCCTCTTCCCCACCCTGCGCCCTTCAAAGGCACATCCTCCTGTCCCTTCTCCACATCCCACGGAGCAGCTGCGTGGCCCACCCATGGCTCTGGGCCCACGTGACTGTGTCCCAGGCACTGACAGGCCCACCCACTCTCCTGTGGGGGTGTCAGGAGCTCCCAACGAGCCCCTCCCAGCACTGCTTTTCATGAGCTGAAGATCACAGAATAAGCTTCTTGTTTGATAGCAAAGAACCGTCAAAGAACAGTTTTAATGTGAAAGTTTAAGCTTGCTTTTTGTCCCCAAGCCACCCTGCCATGCCCCATTTCCCACAAAAACATTTCCAGGGAAGGAAAACAGGCTCTGATCTTCACAGGACTCTTCTGGAGAGATGCCCTGGGCCAGCACTGGACTCCTGCTGTGTGCGGGCGTGTCCAGGAGGCTCCCTGCTGACCCGCATCCGCCTCCCCCTGCTTGTCTGCACCGTTGGCAAGTCCAGGTCCTGCCCCAACCAGGTCTCCTAAATGAAAACCATCCCTGCTTTCCAATCTCACAGAACCAAGCAGCTTTCTCTTTTGACCCCATAAAGGCAGCCGTGCCCCTGGCCACATCTCCACCATCCAGGGTGGTCTTCCCCATTTTCCATCCTTCCTGCTGCAACTGACACAGATCTCATCTACAAAGAGTGGGATTAAAGCATCACCCCGCATCTCAAGGCCTGGCCACAATCTCTTCCTTTCTAGCTGACACCAGGGCTTGGGAGGGGCTGCCCTGGAGCGAGGCTCAGCCCTTGGGTCTTTCTCCAGCCCTGCTGCACTCCAGGCTGTGCCTATGTGGGTTGCATCTCAGGGACAAGTGCCCTGGATCCCCATCCAGAAAGGAATCACTAAAGAAGTAAAAATCCCGCCCACAGGAGGCCACAAAGGTGGCCCAGGGCTGGGCAGCAGTTAGTCCCTAGCGACGGCCCTTCCCAACAGCCATGTTCCAGAAGGCCAAGATGAGGCCAAACACCCAGCCACTTAAATCCTCCTGAAATGAGGTGAACATGGAGCCAGCCAGGTCTGACCTGCTTTCTGCCTGGCCCAGGGAACAGGCCCACCGAGCTCCACGCCCTTCTCTGGCACTGGGCCTGGCCAACACTTTGCGGGATGCGTCTTCACCTGTCAGAGTGATGCTGAGCAAACTCCAAGTCACACTTAAGATGGACAGGAAAAGAGAAGGGACACGCTGTGTCCGGTTCAAGGGTCAGGAGCCACAACAGGAGACTGTTCCAGGTTTACATAAAGAGCCACCTGCGGAGGACACGGGCAGGGAGGCTGGTGGGGGAAGCCGGCACGACCAGACCAAACAAGGTGCGGTGGGGCAGCTGCAGAAGACAGGTCTGTGGAGGGAACAGCCAGGCGTGGGAGCTCAAGGACCCCACTCCCCAACCATGCCAGGGCCCAGGCAAGAGACGGACCCCCAAGCTCTGCCCATCAGTCCCCACCAGGTCGAGCCCCACCCAGAGCTGTGACCTCCCTTGACCCTGTGACAACACCTACCCTGGAGGACCTGCCACAGACACTACAGTGTCACAGAAGCCATCTGGGGTCAAGGGAGCACCCCCACCTCCATTTGAGGGGACCCCCAAACCAGGCCCAAACAGGACCCCAAGTGGCTTGGCTAATCTGGGTCTGGTGGAGGGCCACAATACAGGTTGAGCCCTAGAGACTAAAAATTCAATGATACATGTTTTACAAAGAGCAAACGTTAAACATGCTTGTCCCCAGGTGGAAATTCTATTTTTGAGGCTCGGAGGCAAACATAACCAACACTCTGGAAGACACAGCACAAAGCCCCAGTGTCTGGTCTAGGCTGGGCCAAGAGAGAAGCTGACGGCAACTGGGGACAGTGAGTGGAGCCACCCCTCCCCCGGGCCACCCAGACACCCATCCTGCCATCCCAAGAGGGAGGCTGACACAGCACATGGCTCACAGGCCAGTCCGGGAGGCAGGCTCCGGGGCTAGAGGAAGGGGGACATCCTCACTAAGCTCCACAGCACTTAATCCCGAACCCAGCTCCAAAGCACTGGGCCCTCATCACACTCCGACTAACAAAAAAGAGCAAAGCCTCTTTCAGCTAAAGGCCTCAAAAGGGCCTGGGGCCCACCACCCAGACCGCAACCCAGCCCCGCAGGCCTCCCTGGAGCCCAGCCACTCCACCACGTCGGCCTCCAGCACTTCCTTCACCCACCTAAGAGCGATGCCCTCCTGTTGGACTGCTCCTGCCACTCCCAAAACAGGGCCACCTTCCTGTTATTTAGCTGCCCAATCCCAGGAAGAGGGCTCACAAACAGGCACCAGGACCACTGCTCTCCACAAATACCCTCCCTCAGGGCAGGGTGGAGGCGGGGGGGGCTCTGTGATTCCAAAAAGCCATTGCAGGGAACAGCAGCTTAGTGATGATGAAAGGACTTAAACCACCATCGTCCCCACAGTCACCCGCAGACGTGTGGGCTTAGCTGTCCTTCGTAAGGACAGACTGGCATTCCACCAACCAAATGGCTCCTTTAAAAGTCTACTTTTCCTTGACAATTGGCTTACACTTTCCTTTTCTCAATTCTACATCACCAAACCTTGAGGGCTCTTGTGCTGGGCCAAGACTCCTCCTCTGAGCGATTTTAGGGCAGCCCACGTCAGTACTTCTCCACAGAGCTCCCTGGGAAAGCCCGGTGTCCTGTCTCCACTGAGCACCGACTTGAGCCTGTTGCTGGACCCCACACTTAGGGCTCCTAGGAGACACCAACCCTCCCTTGGCCCCAGGGGGTTAGAGCGCTGCTGCCTTACCCCTCTCCTCTGACCCAGGACCTGGCTGTCCTCTAGAAACAGGGCCCAGGGTCTCACGGTAGCCCCTCTTAGTCACCTCTCGGGCTGGCTACTGCCAGCCCCCAGCTCCCTTCTCTGTGGGTTCAGAGCACCCTCATCTAAAACACCCATTTGCAGTTATCAAGTGTTTTAATTTGTTTTCCGGCGATTCTGGCAACTGCTTTGCAAAGGCTCTGGGTATGCGGTGGTCACCCGAAGTCCCATCCAGTAGCAGGTGCCAGCAGTGGCCACGCCAGCTACCTGGGGCTCTCCTGTACACACGGCTCCGTGTCCCCTTCCTGTGCCCGGTTCCAGCCCTTCAGCCCCTCGGGAAGGGACGTGTCTTCCCCCAGGCTGCCGGTACCTTCCACAAATTCCTCATAGGTGGACCTCTCGGCGAAGGGCCGGGGGCCAAGCAGCTCCACCATGTCGGCCTTCTCCAGCACTTCCTTCTCCAGTAGCCGCCGGCCCACCTGGAAAGGAGGCCCACCTGTCAGACTACTCCAGGTGTCTGCTCCCGCCAGCCCCAAACCTAAGCAGGCCCCTGAGGACAGGTGCAGCCTGACCATGACCCAACCTGTGACCCATGACCCGGCTACCAGGCAGAGGGCCCGCTCACCTTCTCCACTTGCTCGCGGCACCGAGTGAGCAGGTCCAGGGTGCGCGCATAGGCGGTACTGATGAGGTGGCGAACCTCCTCGTCGATGAGCTGGGCGGTTGCCTCGCTGTACGGCTTCTCTACCAGGGTCTCGCCTTGCCGAGGAAAGTCGAAGGACACCTGGCCCAGCTTCTCGCTCATCCCAAACTGCGCGATCTGGAGTGTGCAGAGCCCAGGGTGAGCCTGCACTCAACACAGCCATCGGTAGCCACGTGCCAGGGAGGCCCGCCCCTTACCTGGGCGTAGGCGCTGTGGGTGACCTTCCTCAGGTCGTCCTGAGCGCCCGTGGTGATCCGCCCAAAGAACAGCTGCTCAGCCACCCTGCCCCCCAGCATCACACACATGCGGTCGAAGAGTTGCTCGCGTGTGTAGAGGTACTGCTCCCGGGGCAGGTGCTGTGCGTAGCCCAGTCCTTTGCCCCGGGGAATAATGGACACCTGCAGGACAGGAAGGGGCCAAGTCACCTCCCAAACACCATCCCCACCTCCTCCGGGAGCTTCCCCCGAAGCACCCAGACCCACCTCACCCAGCTCTCACCCCAGGTCCCTTAACAGGAGTGTGGGAGGAGAGAGCCCTGACCTGGCCCCACTGACTGGGGGGCCACCCTGGGAGGGCACCCCGCCTCTGGGAGCTGCAGTTCGTGAGGGTCACATGGGAGCCACCTTTGTTCTGCCCGCCCTGCAGGAGCTCTGGAGAAGTCCAACGGTCAGACCCAAGGCTTCAGGGTGAGTCTGACACCAAAGCTGCTCCGTGGAGTCAGGTAGCCGAGGCCCTGCCTGGACTCAACACCCACTGCTCTGCCTTCCCACCTTCTAGGGCAGGGGTCCCAATCCTACAGGGGGTGTGTAATTATTTTATTATATATTACAATGTAATAATCACAGAAATAAAGTGCACAATAAACGTAATACGCTTGAATCATCCTGAAAACATCCCCCTCTGCCGGTCTGTGGAAAAATTGTCTTCCAGGAAAACAGTCCCTGGTGCCAAACAGGTTGGGGACCCTTGCTCTAAGAAATCTTTTGACAAATTCTAGACCAATACATTCCTTAAAAATTCAAAGGGCCACCACCTTGAATGTGCTGTGTCTATGTGGCCACAAGATGGCGCTCAGACCGCCACCCAGGCGGAGGCCAGCCCCACGCTGGGCAGAGAAGGGAGACCGACCTTCAGCAGGGGGTCCGCATGCTCCAGGAACCAGCCCGCCACCGCGTGTCCTGCCTCATGGTAGGCCACAGTTGCCTTCTCGCTGGGCTGCAGGACCTGGGTCTTCTTCTCAAGGCCTAAGATCGGAGCCGCGGACGAGGAAGAGGAGAGGAGGAACGGCAGCTGGAGGTGGGCACCGAATCTCCACACCCTCCATGGCTAGCACACATGTGCCACCACACCTGACCCACAGCCCACCCGCCTGTGCACAGACAGCAGAGAGGCCCGAGCCGGGCTCTACGCTGCTCTCTGCCCTGCAGGAAAACGCCACCTCCTGGCTCCACAGCAGGTGCCACCTCGCACACGGTGGCCCACTTTCCGAGGCCTGCTTTAAGCCAATGGGAATAGCTGTGAGAGCTCAGAGAGGCACTCCCTGCAACTTGGCTAGATGTGACCCCACTGTACTGCACGTAGGACAAAAAGGGATGCCTCCCACCAGGGTCCTAAGGCCCAGCTCATGGGCAGGTAGCAGGGCAAAGAGGCCCAGACACTCTGGGTAACCAGCGCACCAGAGCCCAAGGACGGCCCTCTGGAAGCTCTGGTGAGGGTCTGCTTCTGGCTACTTGATGTTGTTTGTACTTTCTGTATGTGTTGTACCTCGATAAAAAGCTGAACAGAGGGGCAGCAGCAAGGATGACCTGCCACCTGGCCGATGTCCATCTCACAGCTCGGGGCTGGGCCATGAAGGACAGCGCTGGCACCTCCCTAATCTCCATCCCCAGGGCAGCCAGGAGGCACTAGGAGCCCCTTCTCCACCGCTGACTCCAGCCCCCCCGGCTGACCCGGCTGAGCGTCCCAAGTTGCAGGAGGCTGTGTGATGCATCCCACTGCTCGGTGCACTGAACTGAAGACAGTAGACTGACACAACCATCCCCCAAGCTGTAGAAAACACAGCAGTGCTGTCCCAAGAAAGCCCAGGCAACAACCATGGCACAGTCCCTGCAGCTCCCACAAGGCTCTTCCCTGGAAACCCCATCATTCCGCTCCCTGCCACTCCCTGCTCTGCCACGCACGGCCAGCATCCAAACCTGGTTCTATCGGTCTCCTCAGGCCCTCTGATGGCCTGAAGTCCTGCCCCTTTGAAGTCCTAAATGTTGCTCCCAGACGGGGCATGGAAGATCCCAGGTCCCAAATTTTGTTTTAGAACACTGGTCCCAGTTCCTGCATACAGAAACAAGGCTGGGGCCCGAGGGTGAGCCTGCCAGGACCTAGCTGGACACACACCTCTCCCCGCCCCCCCGGGGGCTGCGGGCTCACCTCCAACAACCCTCTCGATGGCCTGCTCAAAGTGCTGCTCCTGGACGAAGGGACTCAGGTGGCGGGCAGCAATCAGGGCAGCCTCATTGCAAACGTTAGAGATATCAGCACCTGACCCAAGGAAGGAGAAACAGTCAATAGTCGGTGCTGTCCCTGCCAATGGAGCTTGACCTAGATCAGCTCTGTCAGAGGAGCATCTCCAGCAGAGAGGCCAGGGCTGAGCTTCAGCAGAGAACTGGAGGGTAGTGGGAGCTGCTTCATCAGTCGCCGTAACTTTTAGCCAAGTTTCTTGGTTTAACTTTATTGGGGTATAATTTATATGCCATGAAATCCACCCATTTTAAGTGTACATGTCGATGATTTCCAGTAAACTTATCAAGTTGTGCGGCTGTTGCCATAACCGAGTTTTAGGAGATTTCCATCACTGCTATGGTGGAGGTATCCGTGCCCACGTACAGCTGATTCCCACCCTGGCAAACCACTCGCCTACTCTGTCTCTGTGGATTTGCCTGTTCTGTACATTTCGCATAAGTGGGATTACACAACACGTGGCCTTTTGTGTCTCACTTCTTGCACTTACAAGAGTACTGTCTAGGTTCATCATCCACTTTGTAGCATGTGTCAATACCTCACTCCTTTTTACAGCTGAGTTCTTTTTTAGCATATGCCAGTTTATTTATCTATTCACCTGTGGGTGGACATTGGGTGTGTTTCTACTTGGGGCAGTACAATGATTCCTGCTAAGTCCTCCCTACTGAGTCTTCCTGGTGGAGAAGCAGTGCTGAGTCCTCCCTACTGAGTCCTCCCTGCTGAGTCCTCTCTGCTGAGTCCTCCCTGCTGAGTCTTCCTGGTGGAGAAGCAGTGCTGAGTCCTCCCTGCTGAGTCCTCCCTGCTGAGTCCTCTCTGCTGAGTCCTCCCTGCTGAGTCCTCTCTGCTGAGTCCTCTCTGCTGAGTCCTCCCTGCTAAGGGGCAGTGCTGAGTCATCCCCACTGAGGGGCACAGAAAACCAAAGTCTGGGTAATTGATTCCAGTTTCCTAACTCTGGTATATAAACGGACATCTGAAGCCTGCAGGGTCTCCGGGAAGCACGCTCTAGGCACGAGAGAGATGACATCCTTCACGGACAAGCAGGGCAAGAACTGCTCCTCATCACCCTGCAGCAGGCAAGTGTACGCTCCTGTGTGTGAACACACCTCACTCAACACTGAGCAGGACACCGTGACCTGAGGTGGCAAGAGAGGGTGACTCCAGGCCAGAATGTTCCAGATGTGGCAGGTGCAGGTGGGTCTGGGTCAGAGGCCACGGCCAATGACTGCCACTCAGCCATGATGCACTGGGGCTGCCAAGGGCTGCTGGGGAGGGGTACGTTGGGCAGGAAGCCCCATGGAAAGGCCTCCCCTCACTCCTGAAGTTAGACTACCCAGGTAGGGATGCACGTTTCTCAGTATAGGAGATTGAGTTTTAATTAGAAAGAAGGAAGAAAAGCAAAAGAACCTCTCCAGCTGAGAGCTCAAGCCCAAGACTAAAATGCAACATGACTCATCGCTCCAGCAGATCCTTCCTCGGACGGCATTCTGGTCTCTGCAGTAAAGGCTTATTAAGTCTGAACAAAATTAAAACAGAAATTCAGGCCGGCGCAATGGCTCACGCCTGTAATCCTAGCACTCTGGGAGGCAGAGGCGGGTGGATCGTTTGAGCTCAGGAGTTTGAGACCAGCCTGAGCAAGAGCGAGACCTCAACCCGTCTCTACTAAAAATAGAAAAAAATTAGCCAGACAACTAAAAATATAGAAAAAATGAGCTGGGCGTGGTGGCGAATGCCTGTAGTCCCAGCTACTCAGGAGGCTGAGGCAGGAGGATCGCTTGAGCCCAGGAGATCGATGTTGCTGTGAGCTAGGCTGACGCCACGGCACTCTAGCCCGGGCAACAGAGTGAGACTCTGTCACCAAAAAAAAAAAACAAAAAAACCCCCAGAAATTCAAATGGGTACAAATTAGCTTTGGGGCTAAGAAAAATCATGTATGAGGCCTCTGAGCCATCTCAATAGGTCAAAGTTCTGCTGACACAGGTGAGCACCTGCAGAACCGAATGTGCAGGACCAGGAACCACCTAGTTTCAGAGAGCTGAACACACGGTTCCTGCCACAGCAATTGCAATGCTCACCAGTAAAGCCCGGGGTGAGCGCCGCCAGCTTCCTCGCCAGGGCATCCTTCCGGAGGCTCTCGTCCAACTTCAGTGGGCGCAGGTGGACCTTGAAGATCGAAGACCTGCCTTTGATGTCAGGGGGGCCTAACAAAAAAGAGAGAGAGACACAGGCTCTTACACTCACTGGGCCTCTAGAACTGGGCCCCTCACCAAAGTGCAAGGACAGCCTGGGGTTCCAGCAGAGTTCCCTGCCATGGACATCCGGCCCGAGCCAGGAAGCAATGGCAGAGACACCCGAAGTGCACAGGTGTTTGACTCCACAGTGCATTAAAACACCTTCCCATATACGTAACCTTAACATTTGTACCCCCATAATAGGCTGAAAAAATAAAAAAATAAAATAAAACACTTTCCCGGCTACGCTGGCTCTGGTGAATATCAAACCCATTCCCAGGCCACATAACCTGAGGCGAGCAAAACAAAGTCTGCTCTGGGCAGCAGGGAACACCCACACAGGACTGATGTTTCCTGACAAGCGGGAAAGGACAGGGAGAACATGAAGGTGGCTGTCGGGGTGAAGAGTAAAGGATAAATTCTTGTCTTCTAAACTATCCAGTGTTTACAACACTGTGCAAAAAGATAAAAGCTGGAGGAGAGGTACCCGTTACACCACGCCCACTTGTATGCGTGCACTGCAGTGACCTTCCTGCAGGCCCAACCACTCCTGTTCCTCCCAAAAAGTGGACGGCCAGAGGCAGGACCCAGGAGCAACCTGGGCACTCGCGTGTCTCCACATTTTCAAAATGTTGCATTAATTCCTTGAGGTTGCTGTGAGCTATGATGACGCTACGGCACTCTAGTCTGGGCAACAGAGTGAGACTCTGTCTCAAAAACAAAAACAAAAAACAGAAATTCAAATAGGTACAAATTAGCTTTGGGGCTAAGAAAAATGATGTCTGAGGCCTCTGAGCCTATCAAACCCTCTTCCAAATACACAGCAAACGATCTGACCAATCTTTCAGGCCACGGGGATGAAGGCCCAAACCTGAATACAGCGCACTCACCAATGTAAATCTGGCGGTCGAACCGGCCGGGCCGCATCAGAGCCGGGTCGAGGATGTCAGGGCGGTTAGTGCCGGCGAGCACCACGACGTTAGTGGTGGAGTTGAACCCTGAACATAGGAGGAGCAGGTGAGCTAACAGGAAAAAGTCCAGTATGCACGAGCCCACAGAGGCCTGTCCAGCATGGCGTCTTCCCTGCTCCTGAGAGCACCTCCTGCCGCCTCTCCTGTGCCTGTCCCTGTGTCTCCAGAGCCGCTGCCCACCCTGAGCCAGCCCTGCACCAGCTCCGCTTCTCCTTCTGCCTGTCCCACACCCACTGCAGGGCCCACGGAACAGGCAGGAGGCCCCTGCTCAGCAGCCCACGCCCAGTGCTGGCTCTGAGGACCAGGAAGGAACCTCTCAGAGGCTCCAGGCCTGGCTCTCACTGTTCGTACAGTCCCCTCACTGCTCCCGCTGAGATGGGTCTCCACCAGCAGGTAACCAGACCTTCTTTGGCTAACTGGGAACCCCACAGCCTGACTCCAGGGATACAGACAAGTGCCAGGGTGTGACCCTCCTTATCCTGATTCATTACTGGTTCCTGCCGGCCTCTGACACCACGTGGTGCCCGCTCAACGGTGGCAGCGTGAGGTCTCCATCCACCCAGGTTCTCCTGGGCTCACAGGGTCCAGGGAGCCGGCATGGAGGACGGCAGGTTAGGGCTGCACAGAGGACAAGGACATCAGCAGAGGGGAGGGTGCAGAGGAAGGCCGGGCACCTACCTCCTCCTCCTCCTCTCCCATGAGTCCCCGCAGATATCAAAACAGGGACAATCTAATTAGAATTACTGTTGGACAGTAAAGACAGTAAGAGATTCTGGAAATGTTTTTGGCCCGTGTAGGAAAGTATTAACACAGCAAGCCTGACTGCTGCCCTCAGAAAGGCCGCTACAAGGTCGGCACCCAGGAACTGCAGCTCTGGGAGCCTCCACCGCTCCCTAGCAATGACAGTTCACTGTGCGCACACTATCTGTGGAACAATGTGGTTTGTGCAGAGCACCTGCCTTCCTCCCAGGCGTCTGGACTCTCGGTGCGTCCTAGGCAGAGGGTGCCTACATGACCAGCCACCAGGGAAGACCTGGGGAGCAGTCTCTCACCCGCTCCCTGGTCAGCACATGGCACATGCAGTCACAAGTAAGTGCGTCCCGTGTGGCGCCACCGGGGAGGGCTCTGAACGCTGCACCTGGTCTGGCCCAGCCTTCTCCCACTCCCTCCTCCCTCGGCTGATTTTGCTGTGTCTTTTCACGGTAATAAATCACAGCTGTGAGCACAACTGCACACTGAGTCCTGTGACTCCTGCTAGCAAATCACTGAAGCTGGTGGCCTTAGGGACCCTAACAAAGCCCTAAAGCCCAAGTGCAGATAAAATCTGACAAAGTTCTACAGAAAGCTTTTCAGAAACCAGTGCCTAGACACAGATGCCTAGACACATCCCAAGAAGTTTCAGCAGGGTGGACAGACAATGGATCACACCGTAACTAGAATCACTTTGGGAGGAAACGGGTCTGGGCACCTGTGCGAACCTGGGTGAGGGGAGCAGCAGGACAAGGCTCTTCGTGGAAGGGGCATGTGCTCTGCCCTCAGCACCCCATGGGCATCTGCTTGGTCTCCCTCCCTAGAGAAGCAGGTATCTCCACACCCCAGGTGACGGCAGGTGAGTGCCACCATTCGTGGATACCTGGGGATACTGACTCTAACACAGCTTTCTCCACGTGTTTGCCTGAAAGCAGCCTTCCTTAAAAACGGAATATCCAGGGATACTCTCCAGGGAGTATCGCTATAGAAAAAGGCTGCAGGAGAGTTGGCACAGCTCCTGAGCACCTGCAGGTGGCGCCACGCCGTGGGCTGCGGACAGCGTCCCTCACCGTCCATCTCCACGAGCATCTGGTTCAGGGTGTTCTCCTGCTCGCTCTGGCCCCCAAAGTGCCCTCGACCTCGCTTCCTGCCGACTGCGTCGATCTCGTCAATGAATAAGATACAAGGAGCATGCTTTCGGGCCATCGCAAACATGTCACGAACCTGAAACAGGAATCCACAGAGTCTACTTTGCTACTGGTATAAAGACCAGGAGGGGCCGGGCGCGGTGGCTCACGCCTGTAATCCTAGCACTCTGGGAG
>VBSM01000807.1:501868-519202 GCA_008086735.1 Cheirogaleus medius | reverse complement strand
AAGACCAGGAGGACCGTCCACTCTGCACTCCCTCCTCTGAACTCCGCCTTATTCTGCCCGGGCGCAGCAGCACCGCACACGTGTGCCCACCGAGGGCCCCTCACCAAGCTTGAGCTGAGCAAGCCGACCAGTTCTGGTGAGGGACAGGCACGCTGCGGCTGCCTGCAGCAGCCTCCCATCCACCTACCCTTGCTGGCCCAACGCCGACAAACATTTCCAGGAACTCAGACCCATTCACAGTGATGAAGGGCACACTGGCCTCCCCAGCAGTTGCTTTGGCAAGAAGTGTCTTGCCAGTCCCAGGAGGACCGGTGAGCATGGCTCCCTGAAACAGAAAGGTGACACTGGGTTCTTCAAGGGGGAACAGATGGTACAGGGAGTAAGGAGTGCTGTTTTCTACTTAGATTCGACTAGGAATTTGTTCCTGACTTCTAGGATTGACTAACAAGAATCACATCAAACTCACCACTCATATAGCCTGAGGTCGTTAAAAGATCTTTTCTGCTTATAAAATCTTTCCCGCATGTTCACCACAAAAGGGTCAAACATTATAGACATAATGAAAGTCCTTCATGGCCCCATTCAAAATGAGGTTACTTCTGCAGGAAAAACTCCTGGGGCAGACTCCTGGATCAAAGGCTCTGAATGTTTATTTAATGATTATAATCAAACTGTTCTGCAAAACGGTGGTACCAAATTCACACTCCCACTAGGAATGAGTAACAGCCCACCTCTCCAAATCTTTGGCCACAGTGAGTTCTGTCAAGCTTTGCAAACTTGCCAGTCTAAAGGATAGAAATGCCACCTCATTTTCAAGGTTCCCTTCTTTGGTTAAGACTGGGCACCTGTTCATGTCCACTGTACCTGTTTTCTCTTCTGTGACCTGCTTCTTCTACACTGGCTTAAGGTTTAAAATCACCTATTCACACCCTTGTAACACAGTTCTGTTTCCATTTTATGCATATCATTATGCCTGAAAATTAAAAGAAAATTTAAAGGAGAGGCTTGGATTACTCCATTCCTAGTCAAGGGTGTAGGTTAATATCTGATTATCTCAAAGGAGATCATAAAGTGGTTTTTTTAAGTGTTTAAAAACAAAACACTCACATGGGGGGGGCACACAAAACTCAAGCCCACACCAAGGTGTTGGAGCCACATCCCTCGCACCTGGTCTCAGAGCATCCACCCGAGCATGGCATGGATGTGGGCGCCAGACCTCAGCCCACAGTGTGAATGGTCTTCACATTCCATAGTTAAGACACCATTTCAGGAGCCATCCCTGCCAGCGTGAGAACATTCCAGAGGACAGGAGGGGGCCGGGCTCACCAACAGCACACCAGGTCCTACCCACGTGCTGCATGAAATACTCCCGTGTTGACCACTCTCAGCCAGTTCTTTGTGAGAGAGTCTCACAGGGGAGGGAATGGTAATTCTGAGAAATCGTCACACTTCATATCCAAGAGGAGCTGGAAAGCCAGGTGGGCCCTGAGCCCACTCACTCTTTCCTGACACCCACAGCACAGCATAGAGCCCACAACAGAGCCCGTGCCTGGCTGGGGAGGGGGACTAACACTCCAGGGGAGAGGCCTTTCTCGGTACCCGACTGCTCCATCCCTTCCCTTTATCATACCAATTTCCTCCAGGTAATACAAGCACCTGAAAGAAATTCTGAAAAGCAAACAGAAGTGCCCAGTGCAGCTTCGGACTATGAACAGAGGTGAGTGGCAGCTGGGCTTGCTGTGGCCAGAGCTCCGACACGGAGCCGACGGCTGGCTCTGCACTTCCAGCACGCCGGAGTCTAACACTGGTATGTCACCTCCTGGACCTAACCCCCGGGCTCAGTGGTTCGTAATTTTTTGTTGTTGTTCAAAACAAACCGTGCAGTGGTGCCCAACTTGTGAAGAGGAGCTGGGGGGAACACAAGGGTGTCCTCCAAGGACCAGCTACACAAGGAGTCCTTAGCCTGGTCCGAAGCCCAGAGATGACCCGAAGGGGCTGTGAATTGCCTTTGTGTGGACCTAAGTATTTCTGGGACAAGAATCCATGGCTTCTGTCAGGCCCTCAAAGGGCCCATGACCCCACAAAGGAACCAGGAGATACACTTGCCCTCTGTTCACCCAGAAGCCACATTTACCACAGCTCTGCTTCCTCTGTGGGGCACCCCAAACTACACCCACTCCAAGACACAGCACACTAAGGTCCTACCGGCTGGGTCCTAGGCCTACCAAGAGACAGCTATATTTGATCCCAAACCTGTCCATTCGAGTTGTACTTATTTTAATTATGTAATTTAATATTACATAAACTAGGGGCCGGGTGCAGTGGCTCGTGCCTGTAATCCTAGCACTCTGGGAGGCTGCAGCAGGAGGAATGCTTGAATTCAGGAGTTCAAGACCATCCTGAGCAAGAGTGAGACCCCATCTCCACAAAAAAATAGAAAAAATAGCCAGATGTGGCAGCGCATGCCTGTAGTCCCAGCTACTCAGGAGGCTGAGGCAGGAGAGTCACTTGAACCCAGGAGTTTGAGGCTGCAGTGAGCTAGGAGGACACCACGGCACTCCAGCCCCAGCAACATAGCAAGACCCTGTTTCAAAAAAAAAAACCAAAAACATTAACTCACTGTGGTCTTAAGTCCATCAGATAAGGACTTTTAACATTCTACTCTGCAAATGCTATTTCCATTCTCTGTTGTAATTAATAAAATGCAAAACCATCACAAAAAATTAAGTTGTTAAGTATCCGTCAACTCTGAACCACAGCAATCTCTGGCTTTGACTTGGAGCTCAGAGTATTACCATGTTTTCTGGAATCAATACCTTTGGAATTTTGGCTCCTAAGTCCTGATACTGCTTGGGATTTTTCAGGAAATTCACAAACTCCATAATTTCCAATTTAGCTTCTTCACAACCGGCTACATCTGCAAATCGCACATCGATGTTGTTCTTTAAGATCTTGGCGGTTGTCTCACCAACAGTGAAGAGGCCCCCTCCTCGCCCGCTGCGCCCGGCTCCCATGGGGCCCTTCCTCGCAGCATAGAGGAGAATGCCAACCAGGATAAGCGTGGGCATCAGGCTTCGCAAGAAAGAGCTGGAAAATCCAAGAAAACCACTGGTCACAGTCACTCAGGAGAAAGGTCAGAAATATCACCTTCAGGCCAAGAACAGACTGCTCTACAACTTTTTTTTATTATTATTTTTTTTTGAGACAGAGTGTCGCTCTGTTGCCCGGGCTAGAGTGCCGTGGCATCAGCCTAGCTCACAGCAACCTCAAACTCCTGGGCTCAAGCGATCCTCCTGCCTCAGCCTCCCGAGTAGCTGGGACTACAGGCATGCGCCACCATGCCCGGCTAATTTTTTCTATATATTTTTAGTTGTCTGATGAATTTCTTTCTAATTTTGGTAGAGATGGAGTCTCGCTCTTGCTCAGGCTGGTCTCGAACTCCTGAGCTCAAACGATCCTCCTGCCTTGGCCTCCCAGAGTGCTGGGATTACAGGCGTGAGACACCACGCCCGGCCTACAACTTTATTTTGCTACACAAAAGGGAGCAGTTTCTTTTTTTCAAATGTGCCAAAGTCTGTCAAGCATTTGGCCTCTGCAGTACTGGAAGCTCTGGTCCCATGCATTTCTGTCTCCCCTGACTTACTCTGTCAGGCTTGACAGGGAGGGGGAGGCGGCTGACTCCTGCAGCCACCACCACCCTGCCTCCCTCAGGCAGTGCTCCAGCAGACCCCTCGAGGCCTGACACGGCCTGTTTTACCTCAGGAAGACACAGAATGTCTTTCCTGTTCTATCTATATTTTACCTTTTCTCTTGCCCTCCAGTGACTTGAGACTACCCCATTCCCCCAAGGGGCTCTAGTCACTTTCGGCCCCAGAACAAATCCTCAATTCTCAGAATGCAGGCCAACACAGAACCAGCATTCCTGGCAGCTCAAAAGTGAAAACGAAGCCCAAGTCAGCAATAAACAGCACCCAGGTGACACTCAGGAGCTCCGATAGAAACCTGCAGGCACTGCAGGCCGCAGCACTGGGATTCTGAGAATTAAACTCCAGAATTCTACCTACCTCACCTTCTCTCATCCCCACCACAACCTCCACTCCACCCTTAAAAGCATGTCTAGAAGTTAAAGAAACCACCTAAATCACTACTCTCCCACTTCTTTACACCCCTCCTGGCTGCAGCTGACACCAAGCTTGTTTTCTCTCCTGATTCAGCTTTCAATCGGAGGGGCATGGCCCGAGAAGATAGGAAGTCATGTCCCCAGGAAGTAAACATGAGAGCAGGGCCCATGCCCAGCAGCGCTGACTTCTGTGCTAGGTCCTGCGACAACGTGCAGACAGTATTTGTTCTGGTATCTGCCCTCATCTTATGCGCATGATCACTTTAAAAACATAACTGTGCAGGGGGAATTCAAGCATGGGGAAGTATACCCTGAGCACGTGTCAGGGGTTACAGTCAGGAGCTGCAGGGCTGTGAGAAGGGACCTCCAGCACCAGGGAGACTGGTGAAGTCACAGGTGCTCGGGCCCCACCTCTGGACGTTCCAGTTCAACAGGAGTGGGGGCGCAGGGGTGGTGGTGCATTTTGAAAGGGCTCTCACAGGAATTCTGTTGTGGGGCCAGATTTTGGAAGGCTTCCTACAAGGCTCAGGGAGTTTGTGCTACAACGATGACATCAACACCCGTGCAACACTTTTTTAAGGCTCCCTAGCTAAATATTTCCCTGCTTCAATTCTCTTCACAATAAAAGCAGAGCTAAAAAGTATATATATATATATATTTTGTACCACAGACGTTGTAAATAATAACAGATGCCTGTAATATACTTGAGAAAACCACATCTGAAAATAGGCTAAACACTGAATTTTTGTTTTGTGTTCAGAACCAAGGCCCCAAATGAGACAGCATTGTCCACACCCCCTGCCACTCACCCATCGCTCTCAGTGGTGTAGACCACTGCTGCCTGGTGGCTGGGCTCAATCCCCAGCTCCCACTGAGCAGACTCCAGGTTCCGCTCAAAGGTGTCAACACTGCCGATGTTAAACCACACGAACCGCTGCGGAGACCAAGAGCAGATTCAGGCTGCATCACTGTGTCCCACACTGAGACCCACCCAACCATGCCTCTCGCCACAGCCTGCTGTCCTCACTCACAACTCTTCCAGCCACACCCCTTCTCAAAGCCCCAGTCTCCTCCACCACATGGACAAGTCCCACCCTGAGGCTGGCTTCGAAGAAAACTATGCTAACAGCAGGAGACCCTTCAGTTCTGGACCCCCGAAACTGAAGACTTTAAGTTCTAGATGAAAGTGCAACAACTGCTGAAGTTTGCCTTAGTCCTTTTTTCTTTTGTCTTTTTATTCTTCTCTTCTCTTAAACCGTGGTAAGTGGTTCTCACACATTACTTATCAAATGTGAATCATAGTTATAGTCTTGTAAGGGTTCCCATCCTACTAGGGAGACTTTGTCAGTGATATATGTCAGTGAGATAAACCATCACATTAATAGGGGTTGTTGCTGGATACTAAGGCAGGCATATTACTGAAAAAACAGAAAACCACACTTTACATTTAAAACACCTGTCTGGAACACTCAGCCTTAAACCCATCCCTCACCTCGGAAGATGTCCCAGGGGCAGGAATAACACGTACAAATTGTTTGTTCACGACTTCCAGACGGTCCACCTGGGAGAAAGAGAAAAGCAATCAGAACAGCTAAGGGTAGGATGTAAAAAAACAAATCACGAGCCTGGTCCTCAGACACAGAATCCAACTGTATCCAAGGGACTGCACACTCGCAGGATAGATCCAAATTTTGTCTCCCAATTAACTTGGACATTTTTAATCTGGAGTACTAATCTATTTCCATTTTAATAATCAGAAACCAATTCCAGAAGAGCAATTAACATTTCACACATCTGAGCACCAACATCCCAGACTGGCTTAAAAATCTAAAAAGAATACAAATAAAAGTCTTATAATGACAATACAGTGAAGTCTTAAATACAGAGTGGATTCAGAAACATTTTGTCTGCCCAGCTACAGGTACCACAAGATAATGGAGCCAACAAGAATGAAAGTGCAGGCCCGAATGCCCACAAGCTGCCAGCACCTCTACCCACAGGTGTCCAGCAGGTGAACACAGCCCCTGAGAATCAATGTAGAAAAAAGCACAGCTTGAGGGGAGGGTACACCGCTTCATCAAGTGCAACAGAAATACTGGTACTCTTTTCGCTCTCCACAGAATCTTAAACCACTACACCAACACAACTTCTTTTGGAAACTAAATGAAAACTTAGGGTTATGTGACCAGTGTGAATGTGTTTATTACTGAGATGCCTCACGACCACAATACGACCTTCTCACTGCCAGCATGTCAGACGCTTGGGGAGGACTTCTCAGAAGCTCTAGAATCTGTCCAGAATCCATGCACAGAAAGATATCCTGGGCCGACACACCTGTCCCACTGCTCCTTACAGCTACACCTGGAGGTGGCAGGTCCATGGCAGGGAGGGGCTGGGCTGCAGCTCCCCTCTCCCCCCACAAACACTCCTGTAGGCAGCATCATCGTCAAGGGCCTCTCTGAAAACAGGCATGTGCCCGGTGACCAGACAAAACACCTTGGCCACAAACCCTGACACGAAAGGAGTTTCAAGCAGAAAGAAGTTCAGATCTTAACAGTGCATCATTTCGCAAACATCTCTGAGGGCAACTGTGAAGTCAGGCAGCTGCCCTTGTGTAAGCTTACGCTGAAGCAGTACTTCACCACACCTAAGCACCCTGACAAACTCATGCTCTGTGCAGGACAAGTGGTGTCTCTGCACAGAAACAGACAGCCAGCAGGGCCAGCAGCTCACTAAGGGGAGAGAAAAGATCTCAATCAGTTATGAGATTGACATTTAAAGATAAACAGACAAATAGAACTCTTAGAAGCCAAACCTAAAAAAAAGATAAAGTCAGGCCATTACATTAAGGAAGTCTCCACTCAGCAAGAAAGTGAGTATAACATCATTCTGTTGGAGTAGTTATTGGAAAAGTAAAACCCTGTTTTGTCTCGAGACATCCATCACACACAAACTCTCAACCAAGGCCTCAGCACTCACAACCTCTCCAGGGTATCACAGACCACGTGCAGGGGTACACCACCCTCTTTCCTGGTAGGTAGACTATAAATTCCCCTCACCAGACCTCTGGCCAGGTAATACTGTACAAAGTGCTTCCAAGTGATTTCCTTTCCAGGATCTCGAAAATAGAAGTAGAAAAATCCCATGGCAACGCCTGCCCCCAAAACGGCCAGATTGCGGAAATCCTTGTTGTCCCAGGGGAACTCCCCCTGTGAAAGAAAAAATAACATGTTTTCGGGTTAAATGAGGGCAGTTTCTTCATGAAAATGGCTATTTCCTTTGTCAGATGTTATTAGAAAAGCTCTCCATACCTTCCCTCCTGATTCTACATGAGACGGCCTCAGTGTGTAAGACATACCAAAAGACACTTTGGGAGAAGCAAAAACCCAGGGAGAGCACTGCCTTTGGAGCCAGCCTTGTTAGAGTTACTTCTTATCTGGGTCATTCAAAATTTAGATAGAAATCATAATGCATTTTTAGAAATTAATTTATCTGAATCTCTGAACTAATTCTTCAACTTAGCAAGCAGAAAGTTTGCTATGGGTTTGAATGCATGTGTCCTTCCAAAATGTATACGTTAGAACACAACACCCAAGGTGAAGGCCCTTGGAAAGTGGTTAGGCAGTGCCCTCATGAATGAGATTAGCCCTTATACAAGGGCTTGAGGGAGAAAGTTCAGCCCTTCCACCCTGTAAGGTGGACATGGCACTCATCCGTCCCCTCTGGAGGAAGCAGCATTCAAGGCACCATCCTGGAAGCAGAAATCAGGCCCTCACCAGACACCAAACTTGTCAGCACCTTGATCTTGGACTTTCCAGCCTCCAGGATGGTGAGCAATAAATTTATCCTGCTTATAAATTACCCAGTCTACGGTATTTTGTGATAGCAGCAGGAATGGACTAAAACAGAGATCTCACAAACCCTAGGCTCTGCAGTGACTGTACCCTTTGGGGAAGGGGCGGGGTCCCGGTCTGGTCCTCAGACCCACACAAACCTTTTGCATCCGTCTCCACCAAGCAGAGCCTCCCTGCTTCCCTCCTCTCCTGCCTCCATCTCCTCCAGGCCCAGCATTCTTTGGGTCACCAGTTTCTAAGAGAAAACAAAGACTGACTTCAGAAAACAATTACATATGACTTTCCAGAGAAAGAGGATTAAGAGAACAGAAAACACTTTTCAACATACAATTTTAATAACACCAATGCCTTCTGGAAATAAACACGGAACAGGAAGAGGAAGAGACTATTGCCAAGGAGTAGCTTCAGATACGGCTAAAATCCCTCAAATTGTACCTTGCTGGCTTCAAACCTGAGCTTCAGTGGCAAAAATTTTTTTGGCTAACAGTCCCAACATTGGCTATAATTAGGGGAAAGAAAGCAAGCAGGAAGGAAAGAACATGGGGAAGGGGGCTGGCACAGGTGTCCCCTTCTAAAGAGAACCATAATGCATGTCACCTGCTCTGAGCGGAGCCCACCCCTCCTCAGAAAATCTTGCCCCTTGTGTACACCTGTGACCTATAGAGTGTATTATCAAAGTGGAGTCCCATTAGTCTCTTCCTGTAACCCCAAAATAATACCCTGAAAATGTGGACAAGGCCAAGGTGACCCCAGGAATGAAAAAAAATCATATTATAAAATAAAGTAAAAATTTGCACAACTTTTAGGACAAAGCATGAGTCTCTACAGAAACACTGCATCTGTAGCAAGGTACATCACCACACATCCCAACACACGCATGCGTTTCCTATTCCATGATCACGGGTGCCCGAGCAGGAAACATTTCACAGGAGAAACACATCGAATAAACGCTGACTTCACCAATCCCCAAACCCAATCCACATCACCAAACATGATATAATTTAAAAGATGATTTGTCAAGGCTCAGGGTCCAAGCAAGGGGAGAAGACACTGAGAGATAAAGACAAGGAACGGAGTGGCGTGGGTGACACCCCCAAACAAGGGAGGAGAACGTCAACATCACACACCCACAGACCCATGTGCTGTTACTTCCCAAGGAGATTAACTCTCAAATTAGTGAATGTTTTAAAAATACTCAAATGTAAAACTTCACAGTCTAATTCAGGGGTCCTCAAACTTTTTAAACAGGGGGCCAGTTCACTGTCCCTCAGACCGTTGGAGGGCCAGACTATACTTTTTAAAAAAAAACTATGAATAAATTCCTATGCACACTGCACATATCTTACTTTGAAGTAAAAAAACAAAATGGGAACAAATTGTCCTCGGCGGGCCGCATGTGGCCCACGGGCTGTAGTTTAAGGACCCCTGGTCTAATTTGTCAAATTGGCCATTTTACCTTTTTTTGGACCTATTGATTTTTGAGTCTGTTTCTTCCATCCCTCTTAAAGTACTTCTCAAACCCTTAGGGACAAAAGGATGAGGTTCTAGTACTTTAGGAGAAAGAATCACACTCAGAAAAACAATCATAATGTCAAATCAGGACAGAGGAAGTAAGAGAGAACTCAATTTTCTTTCCTGTCTTTCTTCTTGCTTGATACAATCAACATGCACCCCTAGGCTGGGTTGCATCTTCTACTCTGTGAGACGCGGGGTCTCCAGAGGCCACTGTGAGCACTGTCCCTAGAGCACTAAACATATGCCCATGGCCTGCTCTGAAGGGCTCTAAGCAGACAAATGTGCTCTAGGCTAACTATAGTCTGCACATCATCTCTGTTTTACTTTCCAAACATGAGGCCTTGGCTGGTCTTCGGAGTCAGACATGCAGAAACAAAAATTTGTTCCCATACCTTCCAAAAGATTCACCTAGAAACCTGCTTCTAAAGGAGTTTCTCTTTCGCCAGCTTTACTGATATAAAAAACCACAAAGGCATGGAGAAGCTGCTGTCATGTGGCTCAATATGGAAGCTAGCGCAGGGGAGGACAGGGGCAGCCGGAGTTCTCCTGCTCCTCGTCCCCTGGATAATCTCTGTGGGAGACAGGTCCTATAAACCTCATGCTGCTAATGATAGTAGAAGAAAGACAGGTACCTTTGGGTGGTTTTGAACACAGCCTCTGGGAAAATGGCACCGGTCTCCCCTGCAGAGCCAGCTGCTGAAAGCGGATCACCTGGAGGCACTGAAACAGAGACAGGATTCCTTTACTAGCTTCTGCAATACAATGCAGCATTTTCTCAGGAAGGGCTGGAAGAGGCAGGATGCAGGCTGAGATGGAATCTTGCTGCCTTTATTCACCTGCTTAAATATACTATTAAAAGTATGCTTCAAATAGGATAAACAGGAACAAATTCACTGCATAAAGGCATAAAGAATTTTTATAGCTACAGCAAGCAAAAAGACCCCCCAAAACAAAAAAAACCTAACCATTACTTAGTAACTGAGGCAATTTTAGTAACTTAAAATATTACAACTTCAAAAACAAACATAACTGTAAGACTAAAATCTAAAATTGTGTTAAATGAAAATACTGAAATATACTATCACTCATCTTTGATCAGCCAAGAGGTTGATTTAAAAAAAAAAGATGAGGTCTCACTGTGCTGCCCAGGTTGGAGTACAGTGGCTATTTATGGGTGTGATCATAGTACACTACAGCCTCAAACTGCTGGGCTCAACTGATCCTCCTGCCTCCGCATCCCAAGTAGCTGGGACTACAGGCACACACCACTGTGCCCAGCAAGAGGTTAATGTTTTTGTCAGACCAAGAAGGCAAACAATTTTCCACACCTTCCTGTATTTTCTTCAGTCCTCAAGGAGGAAAATACCAGTTTTTACCATAAGCTGCTAACAATACCTAACACATTAGTTAAGGACAGGACTAGAAACAATTTGTATTTTTCACTATTATAAGTCAAAAGCCATTAAACAAAAACTATTGCAACATACTTAAAAAACAACTAAGCACACTCAATAACCTACTACTAACTGTATTCAACAAAAATCCCAACATAACCAAAGAATTTGGATTGTCCTCAGTCTTTTATTATGAAATTAGACTCATAGTTGATACAGTTGACAACATCTATGTTATTTTAGCAGCATCAACATTCAGGGTGAGGCAGGCTCTTACCCCCGAAATTATTTTAGGCTATTACCCCAAAATAAGTTCATTCCCCGGTTAGTAACTTGCTAATCAACTAAATTATTCAAATATCCATCTCAAAGGCCACCGTAGACTAAAAAATAAGGTATGCTATGAAAAAGACATTAAAATTAGGGGAAAATCCAAACACAGAAGCTCTGAAAGGAGATGCTGGCAGTCATGGTGATGACACCACACCACACAAGTAAAGGCTATAGGGTTCATGAGGACTCTGCACCGGGAATGAATCCATCTGCTGCAGCAAGTCATCCCAGCACCAATGAGACACAGTAGCCGACATGGACTAAACAATGAAACTCAAAAGATGCCATGAAGGTGCATTACCCTGATTGGGGTTTGGGACCCAAGGTATGGATCAACAGGAAATCCACACAGAGAACAGACGGGGGCCATTACTGGGCACTGAAGGGTGCCAGGAGCTTCTCAGTCACCTCATTCAATCCTCACTGCCCATCTGAAAAAGGAGATGCTATCACCCCCACTGCAGAGACAGAAAAGCAGAAATTAAGAGGTAATGTGAGTGCCTGAAGTAAGACAACATAGCAGGAGGTGTGTGATGAGAATACCCAAACCTTCCAGGGCTTCTCCAGGACCACTACAAACAGAGAGTATCCTGTGCTGGGGCTCAATAGATCCCAGGTAGCCTACAGCCCTTGAAAATATCCAGTTCCTTCAGAGATTTTGTTTGTTTGTTTGTTTTTTGAGACAGGGTTTCACTCTGTTGCCTGGGCTAAGGTGTGATGGTGTTATCATAGCTCACTGCAACCTCAGACTCCTGGGCTCAAGCAACCCTGCTGCCTCAGCCTCCTGAGTAGCTGGGACTACAGGTATATGCCAAAACACTCATATAATTTTTCTACCTTTTGTAGAGACAGGGTCTCCTCTTGCTCAGGCTGGTCTCAAACTCCTGGCCTTAAGCAGTGGTCCCACTTCGGGCTCCCAAAGTGCTAGGAGTACAAGTGTGAGACAAGAGCAAGGACAGTGTAGGCAGCGAATTGAATGAAAGATGACCACATGGAAAATTCCACAACACAAACTTCCCCTGGGCAGTGCCGACTGTTAGGGTTAACTATAAAACAGAGTGCCACCACCTAACACCTGCCTTTGCATGCACCCTCAGCCCACCAATCATGAAGTCCTCAAAGGATGGCAGATCATGGGGCTGTGTCTGTCTTGTTCACCATGATATTCCCCAGTAGTAGACTGCCAACAGATATTTGCCTAATAAATGGATAAGGATGAACGACTTAGTCTAGGAAGGAACCCAAAGATCATCCAACTTCCTCCCTTCATAAACACATGGAGGCCCACTGCAGTTAGTGATTCAGGACTCACTTGTGCTATACCAGGCTGTATACAGTTAGTATATTACTGACTTTTGACCCATGTTAACCAGAACAACCCTTTGCAATGCTGAGATGCCACATGACCACAGGTGAAAGACTCTGCTTTCACTGATACTGCTAAAAACAAAACTATCCTGCAGTTTCCCAAATGAATGGAGATGAGGGGGGACAGTTCATTCCTGAAGACAGGACAGAAAATAAGTTCATGAAATCCTTCTTCCTATTTTACTACTGTCTGAAACCCATGATACCTTTCTGGGAGCAAAATTCAAAACTTCTGCATTAGTGCATTAGAAAAAAATTCACTGTGACCACTGCCCACTGGGATGTATCAATACAAAAATAAAACCCATACGTTTCTTTTTCTACAAAATAGGGTTATACTAATACCTACCTAACAGGACTGGTTTAAGACTAAAATGAGATAATCCCTGTAAATCCCTTAGCACGTAAGCCTGCAAACAGTATTACCGTGTTTCCCCGAAAATAAGACCTACCCATAAAATAAGCCCTAGCAGGATTTCTAAGCATTTGCACAATATAAGCCCTACACCGAAAATAAGATCTAATGATGGGCGTGGCTACCCAGCATATCCGCACAACCCATGCATTTCGTCCCGGGAGCGGTAAAGAAAACAAGCAGCCCTTCTCATCTACCCCATCGTGACAGCTACTACCCCAGAGGTGACCGGAAAGGTGCGGGTAGCCCCAACAACAAAGCCGGCTCCGCCTGTCAGGTCCGGCCATCCTGTGCGTACTGCAAGCTGAGGCTCTGAGGGGAAAATAACAAATCCCCTGAAAATAAGCCCTAGGGTGTCTTCTTGAGGAAAATAAATATAAGCCCGTCTTATTTTCGGGCAAACGCGGTAGCTGTTATTGGAGTGGTAGAGTTGGGCTCAACGAACGTTCGTTGAACAAAGAACAGTTCACAAAACTCTTTCATGTCTGTTAGCATATCTGGTTTGTAGAACAACCCTGTGAGGTAGATAAAGCAGAGGTGTTAATGCCGCTGAGCCTCCCAGTCTAAGCAACACGGCTGGTTCGCGGGACTCAAGAGCTAATGTGGCTCTTTGGAGAGGAGAGAGGAGCTTGGAGGTCCCTGTTCAGTTCCCCGAGGGGAACAGACAAAGGGCCGGGCATCTGAGAGACAGCGGGAATGTCGGAAAAAGTGGGTGGAAGGAGTAGCGTGAAGACGAGGAGGAAGAACTCGGAGGACGGAGAGAGCGCGGCCAGGGAGCGGGAGGTTCCGGCCAGGGGCAGCCAGCCTCATTGGAAAGGACTCAGGTCAAGCCAAAAGGGCCGCGGCCACCGCTCTGGAGTGTGGCCATCCCCCGCTGCCCTACGCCGGCTGGCGCAGGTGGATGGCGTCACCGCGGCGTCGCGCACAGTCCGGACGCCCGGAACCGGCAGACAGCGCCTCCATGCTCACCCGCCGGGCGATGCCAAGGGCCCTCACGCTGGTCCCAGCCATCCTGTCGCCTCCCCGGCCACCAACACATCGCCACACCACGGCTAGGGGCCCGACCAGCGTTCGACTGCCGGCAGCTGCCACCAGCCGGTACGACATCCCCCACCCCCAACCTCGCGGCGCTAGGACGCGCGCACGCGCAACAGCGGACACGTCATAGGGCACCGCGCCCCCGCATACCGGCTGCCGGCTCAGGGAGGTCATGCGCGTGCGCAGTATGGCCACGGCGCCGGCTGGGGCCCTCTCTTAGGTGTTTACCTGCCGCCTGACTAGTCAAGGAGCTCTCCATGAGCGCCGCCTCGCCCTGCCGAGACATTAAGCGCAGAAACCCCAGCAGCCGACTCGAGTTAGGCTTTAAGAGGTGTTCCCGCGCTTTTTAGACTTCTCTTAAGTCAGGCATCTCCAAGAACACTCACTTCTGGGGTCCTCCATGGAAGGCGGCTCACAAAAGTGAACGCTCGCGCTGCGCTCGCCCCGCCCACGTACGTCGGCCGCGTCACAGGTGTCCCTGCTTGTTCCGCAGCTGGTTTGGGCTGTTGCGCCGATATGGGTCATGAACAAAGGAACTGGTTAGGTAGACGTTGTGCCGCATTGTTCCCTTTTATGGATTGTCGTTTGGTTGCTTGGTTAGTTGGTGGTTCTCTGGAGCCACAGAAAGCCACCTCACTTTCGCTGTGTCTGCGGCTGTGCTGTCTAGGAATTTGGACTTTGACACCATCGAGGCCCACGTGGACCTCCTTGGAGTCGAGAGCGAACCAGCGTTTTCCTGGGCAATGTGGCTGGGCAGGCGTGTGGTGTCCCCTCCACGTGTCTAGGAGCATCAGTCCGCGCTATTTGCCTCCTCGTTTTCTCTTTCCCAAGTTCTGCAGCGGAGCATAGAGTAAGCACAGTCTTCTTGCACCTGAGAGTGCTGTGATTTTATTATATTTTCGAGGCAGAAATGCCCGGGAAAAGCCCCCTAAATGCAACTGTCACCCCTAGTACTGAAAGGAAACGGAAAGCAGTTACCTTTGATATCAAGTTAGAAGTGTTAAGACGATTTGAAGCAGGTGAAAAGCTCAGTGAGATCGCAAAAGCCTTAGGCCTCGCTGTCTCTACAGTGGCGACCATCCGAGATAATAAAGAAAAAATCAAAGCGAGTTCACAAGTAGCTACTCCCTTGAGAGCCTTCCAGTTGACTCGATGTCGAAGTGCAGTCATGGAGAACGTGGAGCGATTGCTGAGCAGATGGCTGGAAGACCAGAGCCAGTGAAATGTGCCCTTGAGTGTCATTGTCATTCAGGAGAAGGCTAAGAGTTTGACGACTTACAGAGTGAACAAGGAGAAAGCTCTCAAACGGAAGTTTAGTGCAAGTAAAGGGTGGTTTGTGAGATCCAAGGAGCGCCATTGTTTGCCCCACTTCAAGATGAACAGCACAGGTCCCAGAAACAACAAGGATGAGTATCCACAAGTGCTAAAGAGCATCATCGAAGAAGGTGAGTATACCTCCGGTTAAGTTTTTAATGTAGATGAGACAGGACTTTATTGGAAGAGAATGCCTAAAGGAACATTTATTGCCAAGAAGGAGAAAGCTGAGCCAGGGTTTAAATTATCCAGAGATCGCTTGATGCTGCTTCTTGGTGGCATTGCGGCTGGGGACTTTAAGTCGAGGCCCTTACTGGTATATACCACTCGGAAACCCCCAAGGCTCTGAAGGGGTACTAAAAGCCCAATTTGCCTGTGATTTGGCGGTCAAACAAAAAGGCTTGGGCAACCAGAAGCATCTTTCATGACTAGTTCACGTGGTTTTTTTGCCCTGCAGTTGGAAACTACTGTGCCCAAAATAATCTCACCAACAAAGCATTGCTCATCCTAGACAATGCACCATGCCACCCAGTCAATCTGAGTGATCTTTCTGATAATGCAAGAGTAGAATATCTTCATGACAGTATAGCCGACTCAATCCAGCCCATGGGTCAAGGTGTAGCCTCTACCTTCAAAGCACATTACCTGAAAAGGTCTTTTCAGCACATCCTAGAAGCAACAGATGGTGAGGATATAGCTATGATCAGGGAGTTCTGGAGAAACTACAATATCATGGATGCTGTGGACAACATTGCAGTGGCTTGGGAGGAGCTCAAACCAGCAATGATGAACAGTGTGTGGCAGAAGATTTGGCCTGAGTGTGTTCAGTCCCAGAGTTTTCCCCAGACAGATACCATTTCACAGTTTCAGCAAAACAATATGACCCTTGCCAAGCATGTGGACTTGGCAGAGGTTGTAGAAGCTGACGTGGACCAGCTGCTGTGGTCCCATGAAGAAGATCTGTCAAACCAGGAGCTGATGCAGCTGGGACAGGAGCAGGCAGCAGGAGAGGAGGACAGTGGAGATGCGTCACCTGCCCTGCGCCAGCTAACCACGGGAAAATTGTCAGCAGCATCCTCACATTTTGAGGCGGGCTTACAGGTCCTTACTAGTAACTGCCCTAATGGTGAGTGGACACTGAAAGTTTCAAGAGCAGTCAATAATGCAATAAACTGCTACAGGGAATTGTACAATGAGAAAAAGCAGCAACTATCTTAGGTCGTTTTTCAGTTTATGTTACCAAAAGTAATCAAAGTAAAGCCAGAAGCACGAAGATGACCTCGACAGTTGAGGCCCAGCCAAGCCTCTCTGCTTCCAGATATTTAACACCCCTGGAAACCTTGCTGTTGGCATTTCCATTTTGACCCCTCAGAGTATCAGATTTTGTCATTAAAATGTTATTTAAGTGTGTGCTTTAAAAAGATTACATGCAAGAATAGCCAGGAAAACATTTTTTAAGAAAGAAAAATTGCAAAGCGGAGACTAGCCCTTCCAGACATTAAAACACACTGTAAAAGCCTCTGTAATTAAAGCAGTGTAGTCGTCAGATCTGTGAGGCAGAATTAAATAGTCCCGTGGAGTAGAATAGAAAGTCCAGAAATAGATTCAGATAGACTTTTAAAAATGGTGCAGGACAACTGGTTAACAATTTAGAAAAAGTTAGTTATTTGATAGCCTACACAAGAATAAACTCCAAATGGATCAGGAATCTAAATCTAAAAAGTGAAAGCATGCAAGTACTGCAAAAACATATGTGAATGCCTCTTTAACCTGGGTGCAGAGAAAGATGTATATGACTCCAAATACAGATGAAATAAAATATTAATGTGACCATATAAAAACATAAGCAAAACTCTTCTATAGGAAAGAAAACACCACAAATAAGATCAAAAAGCAATTCACAAACTGAAAGAAAATATTTGTAATATATCTCACAGATAACAGGCTAATATCCCTGATATGTGAAGAGCTCTTTTTTTTTTT
>VBSM01000807.1:482096-492965 GCA_008086735.1 Cheirogaleus medius | reverse complement strand
CCCACAGCCCCCAGAGGAGAGGGAGGCTGGCCCCGCCATGGGGCCCCCCGACGGAGCACCCTGCACTTGCCAGCCCCAGCCTTACCCGGATCTCCACCAGCTCCTCCACATAGTTGAACAGCAGAGGGTTGATCTCTCGGAGCCGGAGCACGGGCCGAGACACCATCAGTGCCAGGTAGCGCATGCTGCAGCGAGACACCTGCGGGACGGGACTCAGTGGCACCTCCAGCACCATGCCCCCCAGGCCTGTGCAGCCAGCAGTCACCCACCCAGGGCATGCCGGCCCCGCCCCCCGCTGCTCTCCCTTCCCAGGGCCATCTGCTGCCTCCCGACCCCCGACCTTGCGAGGCTCGAAGTCCCAGTTGTGCACGACGCGCGCAGGGATGACGGCCAGGTCGTTCCAGTGGCAGTGGCTGCAGTAGTACCTGCCGGTGTAGTCGCACTGCCTGGCCTCGCTGGGCACACCCCCTGCAGGGGCGTGGCCGGCACGGCGTCAGAATGGCCGTCGTCAGGGTCCCCGTCTCACCGCTGCCCCCACCAGCTTCCACACCCCGTGGTCCACGCTCCCCTAGACCACAGCCCTCGGGGAAACAGCCCACGGGGCCAAGGGCACCATCCTTCAGACCTGACCCACCCTCTTCTCAGCAAGACCTCAGGGGTCCCGCACCTCCCTGCTCTGTTTTCTCATCAGTAAAATGCGACAGTGAAAGCACCCTGCCACAGGACTAAGAAGGGACCTCATGAATTGACATCAGTAACTCTCCAGAAAGAAGGCCTGCAGGATGGCTGTGTGGATTGTTCCCAGTCCCTGTCTGTGTAGGCTTTGTGTGACAAAGGGCCACACATGAGGCTGAGGTTGGGTCTGGCCCTGCAGGAACTCCTTGGTGACCTGTGCAAGCCTCGAGACAGCTGGGACCTTGGCCTGCTTGCATGGGAGACGCAGGGACCACGCCCAGGTCCCCACCTAGCTGTCTGACTTTCCCAACCCCTGGCTCCCCTGCCCAACAGCTCCCAGCCACCACTCACGCAGAGAGATGGGCGCCCGGCACTCGGCACAGCGGTAATCCTGGCTATCCAGCCCTGTCTCGGGACAGATGTTCAGCTCGTACTCGGCTTGGTGGCTGACTCTGGAGCTCACGCAGGGCTTGGAGATGAGGCCCAAGCACTTGCTATGGCAGCGGTAATAGCATCCTGGGGGCAGGGACAAAACACACACCCTGAGAAGTGTGGGAGAGGCCCCTGCAGCCAGACGACCTTCAGCTGTTCTGCCCCCTCCCCCATGGGCTCCACTCCAAGGCCCAGACCAATCCTAGACCTCCTGATGCTGCTGTAGGTGATTTTTTTTTTTTTTTTGAGACAGAGTCTCACTTTGTTGCCCAGGCTAGAGTGCCGTGGTGTCAGCCTGCAGCTCACAGCAACCTCAAACTCTTGGGTTCAAGCAATCCTTCTGCCTCAGCCTCCCGAGTAGCTGGGACTACAGGCGTGCGCCACCACGCCCGGCTAATTTTTTCTATATATTTTTAGTTGGCCAATTAATTTGTTTCTATTTTTAGTAGAGACGGGGTCTCACTCTTGCTCAGGCTGGTTTCAAACTCCTGACCTTGAGCGATCCTCCTGCCTCAGCCTCCCAGAGTGCTAGGATACAGGCATGAGCTACTGTGCCCGGCCTGCTGTAGGTCTTTGAACCTCAAAGACCCTCCTATCCCTGTGCCCTGAGCCTTGCCCCTCAACTTCAGATGTGTACATCCAGTGGCTGAGCTATCCAAGTGCAACAAATGGAATTCCCACCCTTCCTTCCCAACCTCCTCACAGCTTCCCATCTCAGATTTCAGCGACTCCATCTTTCCACTGCCAAGACCAAACATCGTGAGTCATCCGACTCCATTCTCATCTCCTATGTTCCATTTCCAAACCTGCAGCTGGCGCTAAACTCAGCTACTTCTGACTCCCACAGTCCCGCCCCAAACAGAGTGCCACGCCCTCCTCATCCATGCACAATCAGCAGCCAGAATGACACTGTTAACACCTAGGTATGGGCTGGGCACAGTGGCTCATGCCTGTGATCCTAGCACTCTGGGAGGCTGAGGCAGGTGGGTCGTTTGAGCTCAGGAGTTCGACACCAGCCTGAGCAAGAGTGAGACCCCGTCTCTACTATAAATAGAAAGAAAAAATTAGCTGGACAACTAAAAATATATAGAAAAAACTAGCCGGGCATGGTGGTGCATGCCTGTAGTCCCAGCTACTCAGGAGGCTGAGGTAGAAGGATTGCTTGAGCCCAGGAGTTTGAGGTTGCTGTGAGCTGCAGGCTGACACCACGGCACTCTAGCCTGGGTGACAGAGTGAGACCATGTCTCAAAAAAAACAAAAAACATAATAAGTGTGTCCAACAACCACTTGTAGCTCCCATTGCAGTTACAAAAAAGCCCCCAGCCAGCTCTAAGCCCACCTCCAGCCCACCTCCCTGAGAGGTGCAGCTCCAGCCACAGGGCTCTCTGCTCATCCTTGAAAACACTGGACATGCCTCAGCCACAAGGCCTTTGCACACCTGCCTCCCCTGCACCAGAACGTTCGTCCCTAGATATATACTCCTGACTTGTGCCCTGACCTTCAAGTTTTTGCTTAAATGTCACGTGATGCCTTTTCATTTTGCCCTGAAGCCATACCCATTCCACCCCAGCACATCCTATTCCTGTTCCTGATTTTCCTTCACTGTCACGTGACTGTCTGACACACCGTGTCAGTCACTAGTTTGGTTTCTCATCCCGAATGGCACCGTCGGATGCAATTTTCTGCAATCACGGAAATGCTTTCTCTGCACTATCCAACATGGCAACCACTAGCATCATGGGCTCTTGAGCACAAGCAATGTAGACGGTACAACTGAGGAAATGAATATTCAATTAATTAATACTCAAATTTGCATAGCCGTATGTAGCTAGTGGCCACCCTCCTGGACAGCTCAGGTGGCTATGAGCTCAGTGTGGGCAGGGATTTTGGTCTCTCATCGCTTGTGTCTCCAGCACACCGCAGGGTGCAGCAGCTGAGAACACCGTGGAACATTCACCTGAACCTGACCCAGATACGGGAGCAGAGCTCTGGGCTCCTGCACCCTGCCCTGAGGACCCGGACCACTCACTCATCCAGCAGGAACGAGTCTCGGTCTCGGCCCACCTGTGCAAGTGTACCAGGTCTGAATGAGCCCCCAGATGATAGTGTTGCACTTGTCACAGGTCTGCTTGACACTCTTGCTCTTCTCCTTGTAGAAGCGGTGGTCGAGGAGCACTCGGAGGTTGGGCTCATCCTCATTGGGGTCCTGCAGAGGAGGGTCAGGGAGGGGTCACAGGTGAGCTGACTGCAGTTCCTTTCCCCTCACACACAAGCCCCTCAACTTATTTCTCGCAGGCTCCACTGACAGCAGAGACGGTGAGTTTCGGCGCAATGCCAAGACCCTTTTCCTTTCTACAACGAAACAATCAGTCAGGCATGGACCGCCCAGATCACATGTTCCCTCTCCTGGCACCCCCACCGCCGAGTGTTGCTGGGCGGCTGTGGGGGGCCCAGGACACGTGAGTAGTGATGGTGCAGCTCCCTGCCCTTCCTTTCTGCCTTCTGGTTGGGTGCAAACCCAGAAGACACGGTGTGGGGCCACCTTAGATCACCCCAGGGACTGGCAGAGCAACAAGAAAGGGTGACTCAGGTTCCCCAACACCATTAGCTGCCCCATGGGCCCTAGACTACCTATGGGATTTTCACGTGAGGAAAATTACACTTTTTTTTTTCATGATAGAGTCTCGCTCTGTTGCCCGGGCTAGAGTGCCATGGCATCAGCCTCGCTCACAGCAACCTCAAACTCCTGGGCTTCAGTGATCCTCCTGCCTCAGCCTCCCAAGTAGCTGGGACTACAGGCATGTGCCACCATGCCCGGCTAATTTTTTTATATATATTTTTTAGTTGTCTGGCTAATTTCTCTCTATTTTTAGTAGAGACGGGGTCTCGCTCTTGCTCAGGCTGGTCTTGAACTCTTGACCTCAAGCGATCCTCTCACCTCGGCCTCTCAGAGTGCTGGGACTACAGGTGTGAGCCACTGCGCCCGGCCTACACATCTTCTTTAAGCCACTGCATTTTGCAATATCTTTCTTACTATGGATGTACCTACTTCCTAGTGAATATTCCCATTTCTAAATTCCCAGGGACTCAGGAATCAGTACAGGGGACACAGTGGCCGCCAGGGCAAAGAACATACAGACTCAAGGGATACAGCATGAACATCTGTGGTTTGGGGATCCATTTACCTTCTTCTTCTTTTTTCTTTTTCAAGAGAGAGAGGATCTCGCCCTGTCACCCAGGCTGGAGGGCAGCGGCACAATCACAGCTCACTGCAGCCTGGAACCCCTGGTCTCAAGGAATCCTCCCACCTCAGCCTCAGGTGTAGGCCACCCCCACGCCCATTGCCCTTCTAGACACCAACCCTAGACGTGCTGTCACATCACTCCAGGTTCAAGGCAGGACTTACCCCATCCACTTGCTTTAGTGGATGGGCGCGTGACCGGAGCTAGCCAGTCAGTCACCAGCTTTGGGTCGGGAGTGGGCCCAGGACCAGCCAATGCAAGTCAAGCCTGAGACTCGTGCTACACCCACTAGGAAAAGAAGGCTCTGCACAGGACCGCCCAGCTGATGGACAGAAGGCCGCAGTCACTGGGGCCATCTCAGCCACCACACAGGCAGCTACCTGAGAATGGGTCAAACACAGGAAGCAGAGTTGAAAGACGGCAAGATTCCTGATATTGTAGCATCTTTCAGTCACCAACAAATGCTTTTTTACTTTTTGGTTTAAGCTAGTCGAGGTTGGGTTTCTGTCCCTTGCAACCAAGAGGGTCTAGACTCATAGAGAAATAGCCTGCCACACACGGGTAAGGGCCGGTCTTTGACCCTGCCTTCTAAGCACCTTCTACCTCAGTTCCCCAGAGCCCAGAGAGACCCCCACCCAGGAAGGAGCCAGAGGCTGCCCCGGGGTCTCCTGCTTCCCACAGTTCCGGCCTCAGCTCTAGGCTCCCTCTGGGGGGAGGGCCAGCACCCACCTTCAGCTCCTGGAGCTTCAGCCGGAGGTGGATGAGCCGCACCACCGCGTCCTTCTGCTTCTCCGACTGCTCAGGCAGCTCCAGAATCAGCTGCTTGCACTCCTCGATGGCCCGCTGCAGCTGCTGGATGTCGGAGGCCAGGAACAGACCCTGCCCGGATTGGGGTTGGGGGCAGTCAGATGCCCACCCCTGTCAGGGCAGGGCCCAACCTCAGAGACAGTCAGGCCCAAAGCGGACCTCACCCCGCTACACCCAGATGAGGAAACTGAAGCCAGAGGGCTGAGGACTTGCTTAAGGCCCGGGAAGGTTGGCAGCACAGTTAGGGTCCACCTGGTGCCAGGCCTCTGAAGACCTAATGTTTGAAGGAAGCTTTTCAAAAGACAGCTTCCTTCTTTTTGAGACAGTTTCACTCTGTTGCCTGGGCTAGTGTGCTGTGGCATCAGCCTAGCTCACAGCAGCCTCAAACTCCTGGGCTCAAGCGATCCTCCTGCCTCAGCCTCCCAAGTAGCTGGGACTACAGATTATGTGCCACCTTGCCTGGCTAATTTTTTTTTCTATATAGTTTTAGTTGGTCAATTAATTTCTTTCTATTTTTAGTAGAGACGGGGTCTCACTCTTGCTCAGGCTGGTCTCAAACTCCTGACCTTGAGCGATCCTCCCTCCAAGACAGAGTGCTAAGATTATAGGTGTGAGCCACCACGCCCAGCTGACAACTTCCTTCTTTTAGAAACCCAATTCCTTTTTTGGCTACATCATTTCCCTTACTTCTGAAGAACTTCCTCTTGGAGGAAGGCTGGGGAAATGACATTTGCTGTCGTGAAGAAGAGCAAGAGGCCTCCAGCTCAAGTGCAAAGCCCACAGCTCACCCTCAGCTCCTAGGATAGTGTCTGAGAGGACACGGCCCTGCCACTGGGAGCAGGTGACAAGGAAACCACAGGCCCCTCCTACCATGGGGGATTCACCCAGTCCCTCGTCCCTCCCAGATCCAAACCTCACCACAGGACGGGAGAAGTGGTCCTCAGACAGGCCGAGATCCATCACGCGCTCAGGGCAGCGGAACTCGGGCTCCTCGGGGGGCAATGCAGGCAGGGCCTCTGTGGGGAGGGGGCAGGTGTGGAGGGCTGCGGGGAGAGAAAGGTCAGCCTGTGGCCCCTCGTCCCCCAGGGAGGAGCTCAGATGGCCGGGGCGGGGAGGGGATTCAGGGAGCCCACGGGAAGGAGGCACCGAGGGACCCAGACGCTGCTGAGTCTGACGTCCGTCCGCTTTGCACCTGCAGAGGAAGCCGTGTCTTCACGCAGACGGGAACGAGGCATTCACAAAGATGAGGTAGAATGCCACTCAGTGGTGCTAAAATGCCCACAACACAGCATCATAGAAACATCCCCACTTCTAAGGCACTGTGAATAAATAAATGTCTGGAGTGAAGAAAAACTATTGGATGGCTACATAACAAAGTCCACAAACCCGGGTGGACACCAGGCCATCTCTTGCCCTGGCCCCAGATACTTCCTGCTGACTTTATCTGCAGTTTCTGTGGCTTGTACTGTCCTGACCCCCAGAGAAGTGGGGCTTTGGAATGAGACGCTCTGTCCACTGAACTCTCCCCCTCCAGATCTCAGCTCTGAGTTCACTCCACAGGGTTCGCTGAGCACCTGCCGTGTGCTGGCCCTGGCTGTCACAGCTGTGACAGGTGAGGCACGAGTCCCTGCCCTCAGGAGTGTTCATTCTGGTGGGGGACACAGAAGCAACCCACGGAGTCAGTGAAAAGTGACTTGTGTTGTTGGGGAAACGGGAGCAGCCAGCAGGCGCCGGCTGTGTGGGAAGCCAGTGCTCACCTGCGAGGAGGCATCTGGAAGGAATGTGGGTGGGGCTGGTGTGAGGGGTCAGACCCTGCTCAGCTCCATCCCCCCCAGCACCCACCTTCAACAGCGAGGTCTGGGGCCTCCTCACCAGGCTCCTGTTCATGTTGCCTCGGCCCAGGCTGCTTGTTGAAGGGGTTGAGATGGGCCTGACGGAACCGGGCCAGCTTTTCATCATATTCCATAGCATCCCACCTGGGGGCCAGGCAGAGCCGGGTGAGGGCCCAGGTTCCAGGCTGGCCACAGACCAGCCCCTTTCCCCAGCCCTCTGGGGTTTCTCGAATGAGGCCGGCCTCATTCACATCCCTGAAGGGTCTGAGTGGGGCATCTCCACGCCACGGCCTTGATCCCTGGCCCCTCCCAAAACGCCTCAGCTACCCCCACCCAAACCCCACTGGTGGTGGTGTCCCCTCCAGAAGAGCCCACGATGGGGTGGCACAAGCAGAGCCGAGAGAGGGCACAGGACCCATCCAAGGGGGCCCAGCTGGAGAGTCTGGAACCCACGCTCCTGCCTTCCAGCACACGGCCCTTTGGCCCCAGATGCTGCGGGACTCCAGCCCTAGGGCTGCCCAGGAGGGCGTCCTGCTGGGCTTCAGCTGCCAGATGCCTCCTGAGACACACCTCCCAGAGATGGGGTCCTCCTTCCCGGCCCCTGACTCGAGGTGCTCCTTTCCCCTCAGGGCACCCTGAAACCACAACCCCCACCAGAGGGCTCAGTGCTGGACACTCCGCAGCCAGTCCCAGGGCCATTCCTGCTATGCTACTAGCAGGTGACCTCCCCCATGCCCCAAGGTAAGGGTTCTTGGGAGGATTAACTGGCCACACATGGAGAAGACTCTATAGATGCTTCTAGGCTGTGCTGGCACCTCTCGGGCCTGGGTTCCAATCCCACGAAGGAGTGATATAGCTGGGAAGTACCTGGTTCACTACCTGGAGGAAGCTGAGGATCAACAACTGTTCCCCGCTCACCCCCGCCCACCCAGGATTAGCAAACTGCAGAACACACAAGGCACAAGGAAGGGGCTTTGGTTGGGGGGAAGGAGGCAGTTTGCATTTGCTTCCCCACTTAACTAGCTAGGCCACCTTCCTTATCCGTGAATGGGTCACTGTGAGGGTGAAATGAGTCATAGGTGTTGAACACAAAATAAGCTCTCTGTAACGTTTGTTAATGTTATAAGTAGTTGGAGAGATTTTTTTTTTTTTTGGAGCTGTGTAGAAAGTGCATGGTGTTGGTTATGCTTTCTTTTTTCTTTTCTTTTTTTTTTTTTTGAGACAGAGTCTCACTGTGTTGCCCAGGCTAGAGTGCCGTGGTATCAGCCTAGCTCACAGCAACCTCAAACTCCTGGGCTCAAGCGATCCTCCTGCCTCAGCCTCCCAAGTAGGTGGGACTACAGGCATGCACCACCATGCCCGGCTAATTTTTTCTGTATATTTTTAGTTGGCCAATTAATTTCTTTCTATTTATAGTAGAGGCAGGGTCTCGCTCTTGCTCAGGCTGGTTTAGAACTCCAGACCTTGAGCAATCCGTCCACCTCGGCCTCCCAGAGTGCTAGGATTACAGGCGTGAGTGGTTATGCTTTCTTTATACCTGTTACAGTCTGAAATAATTTATAATTACAAAAGGAAATCCTATGACTCCTCCTCTGCCCTTTCCCTGGAAGAAAGAGAACTGAGCCCAGAGGGAACAGCCCTGCCCAGGGTCACACAGTGTCATCATGGGAGCTGGGACCTGAACCCTCCCTGGAAGTTGAATGAGGAGGCCTCACTCCACCCCTTGCTGGCGCCACACTGGGTCAGGGGCTCAGCACACCTGTGGGACCCGTCCTACCTGCTGTGCCTCTGTGGTGGGGGGTTGGGCAGCTGGAGTTCCAGCCTGGCAGGACCCAGCACCCAATGACGGGCTGCCCCTGGACCGAAACAGGGAGGCAGGGGAGGACACAGGTGCTGTGGGCTAGAGTCTCACCTCTGTAACCCATTACCTGATGACTTTGGGTAGGTCACACGGCATGGTAGAGTCAGAGGCAGCTACCTGATGCTCAACGCCTCCTCAGAGTGTCCTAGGGAACACCCAGAGTGCGGGAGATCAGGTTGTCCCAACATTCACCTGCTCACTCCTTCCTGAGTGGGGAGCCCTTGTTTTTAGGGTTCTCACACAATTTCCAGCCTCCCGTGCAGCTAGATGTGGTGGAGCTGAAGCAGCTACCTTGGGCTGTGGGATAAAAGCTATGAATGAGGATGGCAGAGTGACAAGATTGCAGTGGACACCACCTGAGTTCTGAGCTGCTCACTGCTGGGCTTCATTCATGTGAGACAGAAATAAACTCCTCTGTACACCACTGTTATTGGGAGGGGAGTTTCTGTCTCTTGCAGCCAAAGAAGATTCTGACTGATCATCCCAGTAGCTTCATGGTGAAAAGGCAGATAGGACCCGCTTAATCCCTACTCTGCCTGCTCCTGCCTGTGTGAACTTGGGTAAATGTATAAACCTTTGCTTCCAATTTCTCACATCTAAAATGGAGATAAGATTAATAGTACCATATAGGGTTACTGTGAAGATGAGTCAATACAAAGTTCTGAGAAAACTGGCCAGCACATAGTAAGCACCCGATAAACATCAACTGTAACTTATTATCACTGTCACTATTAATTATAAGAATCAGAGAGCCTTGGTTTGAATTCCAGCTCTCTCAGTGATGAGTTACATGACCCCATTTCTTGCCTACAAATCAGGGAGGACACCCACATCCTGGGGTGGGCGGAAGGGTTAGGCACTTGTGTGTGTCGGCGAAGCCATCGGGCCACAGCAGCTGTTGCGCAAACCTCACTGTCATCACGTGGTGACCCGCCCAGCCCAAAGGGACTGTCATGGGGGTACAGGAGCCACTGCTGGGGGCTCTCCCTGGAAACCTCCCGGTATTTTAAAATATGGCAGAGGAGCTCAAAGGCAGGCACCCTGGCAGGAACACCTCTACTCTTCCCAGCAGCTCTCCTCTGGGCTGTGAAAAAAGCAACTTTTATTCACCTTCTCAGTGCAGTGCCGGCCCCAGCCCCGGCCCAGGCTGGCACAGGGGCAGCGAATGATCGAATGGAGCCATTAGACCTTTCAGCCCTAGTTTCTCTCCTGCCAAGCTGAAGAATCACATTTCCCCCTCTGCTGAGGGCAGAGAGACAGCAACCCGGCGCACTGACCCACGGGCTGCAGGGTGTAGCAGCAGCTACGAGCAGAGCGTCAGCCAGCCTGCCCCTCAGCCCCATCACCAGATCCACCCCAGAGTTCTGCCCCCGGATTTTGGGCTCAGCCTCAGAAAGCAACAAGCAGGAAGTGTGAGACGGAGAGGAAAGAAACAGGCTACTCCACCCTCTGACCCAGCAGGAGAGACCACCCCTCTCGTGGTGTGTGTGTGTGTTGGGAGGTAGACTCCACAACTTTGCAGTTCAAGGAGACCTCAGAATAAAGGCCAGAGGGCTCCAGGGCACGGAGGGATCATGGGCTGGGCTGAGCCTACCCCTGGTGTGGCCAAGAAATGTTAACACTGCAGCTGCCATGGGAGGCCCTGATAATTTGGAGGGTCGGGGGGGATAAGTTCTGTCCTATCTGCTCACACCTGGAACACCAGGTGTGAAGAACACCTGCCAGGAACACCTGCTAGGATGCAGGGGCGTGCAGAGACTGGGTTACTATTCCTTTAAGGTCACTACTGCCATGAAAGCCTGGCGGTGCCTTCACTGCCTGCCACAAGGACGAGCCCCCCCCAGACGTGGGCCTCCACACCTTCAGCCCTAACCACACGACTTCACTCTGGGTACCCTGCGTCCCAGGCTCCCCGCAAGGGCAGGTCTCCCCCACCACACCCACCCATTCCGCGGACGAGAGCACTGAGGCTCGGGGCAGCCCGGCAGCCCAGGAGGGTCCCCTGGGCCTCAAGGGCCCC
>VBSM01000807.1:469044-480405 GCA_008086735.1 Cheirogaleus medius | reverse complement strand
CCTTGGCCTCCCAGAGTGCTAGGATTACAGGTGTGAGCCACCACGCCCGGCCGAGAAGCTGACTTTGCTCTTTTGTTTCCAACACCCTGGGCTTGCCTGCAATGAGGTCTGTGTTGGAGACAGAGCAGGGGAAACTTACCGAAGATGAAGTTGTCAGGCCTGAACAGATGCCCGAAGGCCCCCGACCGGACGCTGTCCATGGTCCCAGGCTCCAGGTCCACCAGGATGGCCCGAGGCACATACTTGTGAGCTGAGGGGATAGGAACTTAGTGACTAGGGGGCTTCCCTCCTAAACCCTGCCATACCCACCACAGCCCTGCTCTGACCCTGAGAGACTGGACTCTGCAGTCAGAGGAGCCTGGAACCAAAGGTGAGTTTGAGCAACTTACTGCCCCATTAGTTGTGTGTGAGTAAGGGAAGGGTCAAAACCCCAGAACAAGGCAGGACCAAATCACGTGTCCATGTGGGCAGGTTAGTATTTCACTACTTTGTTATGGAAATCACTTGGTACTAATTGCTAAATAGCTCTTGGTCAAGCTCTCCAAGTGACCAGATGACCCCTTGCTCTGCACTCCCCCCTGCCCCACCCCCCAGGATGCAGCAACCAAAGTCTCCTTCCCCTGCTTGTACAAAGACTGCATGATCATTAAATGTGTGTGTGTGATTAAGAAAAAGCGTCTCTCTCTGTCACTCAGGCTGGAGTGCAGTGGCTCAATCATAGCTCACTTGCAGCCTGGAACTCTTGGGCTCAAGGGATCCTCCTGCCTCAGCCTCCCCAGTAGCTGGGACTATAGGCATGCACCATCATGCCTGGTTCATTTTTAAATTTTTTGTGCAGACAGGGTCTCGCTATTTTCCAGGCTGGTCTCAAGCAATGCCTCGGCCTCCCAAAGTGCCGGAATTAGAGGTGGGAGCCACCACGCCTGGCCATTAAATATGCTTGAATCTCACTTTATAGTGATTCTCACTATGATTTGGTGTTTTTATTCTGTGAGTCTGGACACCCAATATCCAGCTATGCCTGCTGGCCTCTTGGGGGGCAGAGAAGCCAGGACCCGGCCAATCCAGGTGCTCCCCAGGGTGGAGGGTGGGGGCTGGGCAGGTGCTCACAGGAGGCCTCATTGTAGTAGACGCTGATCCGCTCCAGCTGCAGGTCCGAGTCCCCCACATAGTTGCCGCTGGGGTCTATGCCGTGCTCATCACTGATGACTTCCCAGAACTGTAGGAGGAGTGGGAGAGGAAGGATCAGCAGGTGGCCATGACCCCTGCCAGGCCCTTTCCCTCCTGAAGCCTTACAGGCCTGGGTACAAAATCAGGGCCTTGTCCCCAAGGCCTTCACTAGCCCTGTTGAGAGGCTTTAGAGAAGAGCCCCACGCTCTGTCATCTGTCGGAAAGTTGTCATAATGGGAGTGCACATCACGGTCTGCCTGCCCAGGCTGCCCAGGGCTCGACTGACACAGACCCGGGTTTCCAGACCCAGCCATGTGCTTGCTGGCAAGGGTTCTTGGCCAGGTGACTCCTCCCCAAAGGGGACTTAGTAATAAACACCTTGAGGGGGAGTTTTGTTATTTCTCCTTTTCAGACAAGGAAACTGAGGCACAGAAAAGGTAGAGAATGGTTCACAGGAGGTGGCAGAGCAGGGTTCAGAGGCCCAGAGTTTAGGAATTTTTTGTTTTTTCGAGTCAGAGTCTCACTCTGTTGCCCGGGCTAGAGTGCCATGGCATCAGCCTAGCTCACAGCAACCTCAAACTCCTGGGCTCAAGCAATCCTCCTGCCTCAGCCTCCCAAGTAGCTGGGACTACAGGCATGCACCACCATGCCCGGCTAATTTTTTCTATATATTTTTAGTTGGCCAATTAATTTCTTTCTAATTTTGGTAGAGACGGGGGTCTCACTCTTGCTCAGGCTGGTTTTGAACTCCTGACCTTGAGCGATTCTCCTGCCTCGGCCTCCCAGAGTGCTAGGATTACAGGCATGAGCCACTGAGCCCGGCCAACGGGAAGTTCTTTACAGAGTGTGAAACAATGAGCAGGGTGGCTCTGGGCCAGGGACTCTGCCTTTCAGGACCTCAGTTTTCTCATCTGTGAGATGGACATGGTCGTAAGACCCACATCAAGTGATAGCACAAGGTTTGACATAAAAACATTCAGCAAATATTGGCTTCATTTTGTTCAAAGGTTTTAGATGCTATTTAAAGTTTTAAGGCCTTATGCACAAATAAATAAAATGGACAGAAAGGAAACCTTGCCCTCACTTGGAGAGGGCCCTAGAGAGGTGGTTCAATGGCACTTTAGCCTTATCTGCAATGTTTCACTTTTTTTTTTAACAAGGAGAATATATTAATAATTGCTTTTGTAGTTAAAATTAATAAAAAACATTTAAAATAAAGTATCTTATCAGTAAGATGTATTATGCAGCATATTTAATACATAATAAAACATAATTTTGTGAATTGTCAGCATCACCACAGAGAAGAAAACTGCCCAATGACGTGTGGCCCTCAGGGGTCCTGGGACGTCTCCTGTTTAAGGCCTCAGGGTTTGGGTTTGTCTTGTGGGCGGGGCGGCGGCAGAGGCGCCGGGCGCTGTCCGAGGTGCTGACGCGCGCGCGCTTGGATCTCCGGAGAATAGCAGGGCTGGGTTCAGCGGGGGCGCGGCGGCTCTCAGTTCAAGCCCCCTCCAGGACCCCAGACACCTGCCCTCCACCCCCAGCCCCACCCACAGCTTCATGGTGACCAGGACAGCCTTCTCCCGCTGCTCGGGACGGGCCCCGCCCCCAGGCTCCGCCCAGTAGCCGAGAGGCGGGGGTCCCCGGGAGTCCCTGGCAGCTGGCAGGGGCGCAGACAAAGGCTCCTTCCAGACGGCTCAGGACGGCCCTGCCCCTCTGGGGGAGGAGAATGGGGTCGGGGCCCAAGACCCCACCAGAGGAAACCACCAGACTCATCTGCTCCTTTTGGGAGGGGGTCATGAGTCCCCCACCTTTCCCCTCAGGCAAGTGTGTGATTGCAGGCAAGGAGCTCAACTTCCCAGAGCTTTGAGTTTTTCTAATCTTGGGGGAGGGCCAGACCCATCTCCCCGAATCATTATGCTAAAGCCCCAGGGCAAAGTGTGATGAATCATGTCACCACTTAGGAGGAGTGTGTTTGCTTCTAGCCTGAGATCAGCCTCACCTCCCTCCACACCACCCTACCCCAGCCAAGTCCCTTCCCAGGCACCCTTCCCTTCTGAGCCAGGCACCACCCTAGGACCCCAGAGCAGGACAGCAGCCCCACTTGGCCACCCAGTCAGCTGCTGCTGGGCAGGGAAATCCTGTCACGCCCCCACCTGCCGCAGCACACACTAGCTACAAGGGGCGTCCTGTCTGTGGGGGCAGATGCTGAGCCGGCAAATCCCCTGTATGGGGCCTGGCTCAGGGGGCTTGGAGTTTGATCTCCGGAGACCTTCCAGGACAAGAGGGCTGGACAAAAACCACTGAGCTGCTTTATTTGCACAAAAGGTTGCCACAAAAGGCAGCAGTGGGAGGGAGACTATGGGAGAGACTGCGGCGCCCCCTCAAGAAAATTTACTTCCTTGTTGTTTGCACTGTTAAAAAGAATCAACTATTAATTTTTGAACAAACACAAATTAGAAAAACAACTAGAAATGAATACAAAGTAATGGGAAAAACCTAAGTGCCACTGTGCTGAGAAGCAGAACAAATCTCAGCCCAGGACATCTAGGCTCCCTCTGCCCACAGAGCCCCAGGAAGTGTCTGCAGTGTGGACCAGACCTCCAGGCCCCGGCTCTCTTGGGAGGAGGATCACCAGGCAGGCCTCAGGGCTGCCTGTCCTTCCTCCCCCCAGTGACCCTGACCCTCCCAGGAGCAGATGTTCAGGGAAGGCCTGGGCCCAGTGACCACATCGGTGAGCCCTCAACCCCTCCCAGCAGGCCAGGGCAGCTGTCAGAGACTGCCCCAGGAGTCCTCATTTGATTTGTGGCCACTGTCCCCCAGGCCTCTCCTCCCCCAGCCCCTCTCCTTGGCAGACACAGCTGTCTTACGGGGTGATTAGCAAGTCTTCCTGCTATGGGGCCTCCCCACCCCCCATCAGGCACCACCACCCAGAAGCCAAAGTTGCAATTTACATGTCAGCCACGTGGCTGCCCAGCCCTGTTGTAATTAGCTTTTTGTTCCTGCATGGTTTCTATGGCAACAGCCTCCAGAGGAAGGCTTTCCACAGACCCTTCCCCTCCAGGACCTGTCTCCAGCACCGCCCAGCACCACGCCTGAGCTGGGTCCCTGGCCTTGGTCCTGACAAAGCCACTCCCGCCCCACATTGTTCTCAGGGAAGACCCGCCCCGCCCGGCACAGCACCTGCAGGGGCCGAGCCAAAAGGGCAGCCCAGCTCCATCTTGCACTTGCCGGGTGACCTTGGGCAAGGGAAAGCTTCCCAGGACTCGGGACAGGACGTGACCTCATGAGTTCAGGCAGCGATCAGGCCACCTCCCCGGGCTCCCTGCAGAGTCACTGCGGCAGCGCCTGCGAGGGGAGCTAACAATGGAGAGGGAAAGGCCCCGCAGCGATGCGGCCCTCCACGCCCCGGAGCTTCGTTCCCGTGTCCAACCTCCAGCCCGCTGGCTCTGGATGGGCGCAGTCCGGCTCGGAGGGGAATTTGCCCAGGCAGGGCTGTGCTCAGGGACGGTCCAGTCCTGCACCAAGGTCACCCTGAGTCCAGGCCCAACCCCTCTAACAAAGGAATAGGGTGGGGCTAGGAAGCCGAATGTTGTCAGAGCGAGGTTGGGGACAGTGGGGCTGCACCGGCCTCTTGGGGGACGTTCTGTTCCTCCAGTAGAGGGTTTGGGCAGAGGAAATCATGAGGCCTTTGGGGGAGGGCCCCACCCAACCCTGCGCACTCCATCCATTTCACGGCCCGCAGAAAAGACGGCCACGCCCAGACAGCGCCCCCAGCTGCACCTGCAGAGGCCCCTGGAGGGGGCACAGGTGTGGATGAAGCTGAGGCTTAAATTAAGGGCCACCCTGCGCTGCGTCCGGCATCCCAGGTCACCCGGGCGGAGGCAGAGGAAAGGCGAGGACTCCCGAGTCCTGGGCGCGCGGCGCGGGGCCGGGCACGTCCCTTTGTTTCCAGCTTCGCAGCGGCGGGTGCGGCTCGGGGTGCAGCCCCCGTGGACGCGCCTCCCTGCCTGGGCTGGCTCCGGGTGGGGACGCGGGACAGGCGGGAGGGGGCGGCGCGCAGCCTCACCTTGGCCCCGATCTGGTTGCCGCACTGGCCGGCCTGGATGTGCACGATCTCCCTCATGCTGGGCGCGTCTGCGGGCGGCTGCGAGACGGGCGCGGATGGGCCGGGCTGGCTGCGGAGGGTCCGCCGCCCCCGCCGCCCGCTCTTATAGACGCACCCGCCTGCCGCGCCCCGTGACGTCACCGCGGGTTGCCAATCAGCAGCCACCGCCGCAGCGGGTGGCCCGGGCTCCGCAGCATCAGCACAGCGCCCCGCGCCGCCCCCAGCCTCTGCCCATCCCCCCCTCGCCTACCCCGCCCCTCCCCGTCCCCACCCTCCCCACCCCGCACCTCCCACCCCACACCCCCGCCGCCGCGCGTTCGCGGGAGGGGCTGGCTCCCAGGGGGCTGTGGTGGGGGGCGGTGGCCTCCAGGGAAGACAATAGAAGCCCCCTTGGCACCCCGCCCCCAGCTGCCCTCTCGGGGTCCACCCCCGCGGCAGCCCCACCCTGCGGCTTTGCCTCGGGGGCCTTTCTAACCCCGGCGCGCTTCTGGACCGGCCCCCCCGCGTCCCAGCTCCCTGTCCGGTGGCAGGAAAGGGACTCTGAGCTGTGCTGGATCATTTGGGGTGGGGGAGGCAGAAAATGGCTGGGGCAGACCCTGACCCCGCTGGGAAGAAACGTCTGAGTCAGAGGGCTGCGGGCGCAGAGGGTGCGGCGGAGCTGAGCGCAGCGTCCCGCAGGGGAGGATGCTGCTGCCCTTCCCCCTCCGAGGGCCGCCAGCGGGATCCGAGCGGGACGTGAGGGCGCCTTGTGCACCGCACCTGGCACGCAGCCCCTGCGCAGCGAGCGTCGGTGTCAGGAATTGTCATAAGGACACACAAGACAGGCAAGTGACCCGCCAGGCTGGGGGTGCTGGGCGGTGGCCTCTGACTTGGTCCCTGATGCCCCTGCGTGCACGAGGGGTGTGCGTGGTGGAGCGAGCGTGGAGGGGAACCTGGGAAGAGAGTCCACTGTCAGAGAGGAAGGGTGGGAAAGAATGCAACGGACATTTGCACAACATGCGTTACACTCTGCACACACACGCCGCTGAGCCACGCTCCTGGGTCAGGTGTTATAGTGACAGCACCTTATAAATCCTTCTGAAATTTCAGTAACAAAAATCCTCTATCAGTGATCGGTGTTCATTTCACAAAGGGAGCGGAGAGCAAGCCTGTGCGTGCTGTGTCCAGTCTGCGTGCACGGGAGAGTGTGTGTGGCCCGGCTCTGTACCTCTCTTCTCTCCAGAGAAGCTCCCAGTTTGGCGAGTCTAGAAATGGCTCTTTTGTTCTTGAGAGATGCCCCTCCCCCACAGTGTGTTCATGAGGTGGCTTTCTGTGGTTGGTTTCCAGCTGCCTGGAGCCCCTCCCTGCCCCTGTCCAAGGGGTCCTGGGTGTGCATTTGGCTGTGTCTCCTTGACTCAGCAAGGGTTGGAGCTTTGCAACATTCTGTAGGCCAGGACCGCCTCCCTGCGGGGAGGGCATCAGACCAACCAGCTCCTCCTCCATCCCCAGAGGTTTCCATGCCAGGCTCAAGGCTGACTCACTGTCCCGTCTCCCAGCAAGGGCCGGCCCTGCCCGGAAAGAGCTGCTGGACCTGAGGCCAGCACTTCAGCCTCTCCTGGACCTGTCCACTCCTGAACGCCCTGGCAACCCCACCCCATCCTCAGAGGCCGTGCCTCACATGCTCTCAGGCTGAGCACTGACCCCCCGACTCCTGGAAGGGCCGGGGGCTCCTCAGGGAAACTGGGAATGGACAAGGTGGGCCCATTCACAGAGTATCCTGGCTGGAAGGGCTGCTAAGACGGGGCTAGGAGAGGGACATGCTCCGGCTGAGGTCACACATGGTCGCAGAAAGGGCTGGGATGAGGGGTCCTGCCTCAGCTGCCGCTGGGTGGCCTGGACAGTACAGAGTCTCGTAGCCATAGAGGTGACTGGGGTGTGTGTGTTCGGGGGTGCCGAGGAGCTGGGGTTTGTAACCACACAGGGGAATCCAGGAAGCAGGATTGGGGTGGGCCCGACTGGGGTCTCCGTACTCTCCCCACAGTCACTCAGGGCCTTCCGGGGCTGTGGTCACCTACCCGCGCAGGCCGGTCATGGTCTTTGGGACTTCCTGCTCCCCCTCGAGACTCCCACCCTGCCGCCTTCCCCTCCCCCATGCCTCCACTCCCAAACTTGAAGTAATTTCTGGAAGAGGCCAAGGTGGATGTGATGAGTCTGCATCTGGGCACATTTATTACCAGACTGTTTCCTGGCTCTGAGCTCCCAGGCACTGGGTCACGGATTCAGGACGGCAGCCTGTACCGCAGCCAGAGCAGGCGTCTGCCAGAGCTGTGTGCCGGGCGTGAGCTCTGTCTGCAGCCCTCTGGTCGCCACTGAGCCTTAGCCCTGGCCCTAGCAGGGGTCAGCCTCTGCCTCTGTGGGGCGGGGAGTTCGCTTCTTCCTGAAGTAGCCGCTTCGTGGCTATGGCTGAATGTTTCTGGTCACAAAGCCCCTTCTCCTGAGGCCATCTCTGGAGCAGCACTCCTTCTCAGTGGCCTTGTCGCTCTTGCATCCCAGAGACCTCCCAGCTGATGAGGGCACAAATAAGGCCTGAGAGTTGGCAGCAAAGGTGGGGTGGAGGCCGGGCACGGTGCCTCATGCCTGTAATCCCAGCACTTTGGGAGGATCGCTTGGGGCCAGGAGTTCAAGACCAGCCTGGCAACATGGTGAGACCCTGTCTCTACAAAAAATTTTTTTAAAAAATCAATGAGGTGTGGTGGCGTGCACCTGTTGTCCCCACTACTCAAAAGGCTGAGGCGGGAGGATCGCTTGAGCCCAGTTGGAGGCTGCAGTGAACTGTGATTGTGCCACTGCACTCCAGCCTGAGCGACAGAGCAAGGCCCTGTCTCAAGAAAAAAAAAAAAAAAAAGATGGGGTGGGGAGTGGGAGGAGAATGTTTCTTCGGGAGCCTGGGTCCTGGCCCTGGTGCCTGGAGCTCGAGGACCCATAGCCTCCCCTGCCTCCTTCTCCCCCCGACCTGCTGTTGAAGTGTCTGCTGGAGATCTGCACCCACCCCTTCCCCTGGTCCCAGAGGGTCTGCAGTTCAACACCTTCACAGACCATTTTGTTCATCCAGGATCAGGCCACATAACGCCACCACCTCCCTCTGCCCAGCCGCCGGCCTGGAGCCCAGCAGCCGCCCTCGCCTACCAGGAGAACAGCAGCACCTCCCTGAGCGTCTTGCGGAGCTCCCGGCTGCGGAAGGCGTAGATGAGGGGGTCGACGATGGCGTTGCAGATGATGAGGGCCAGGAAGAGTTTGAAGTTCTTGAAGATGCAGCTGCAGGTCGGGTGCTGGGGGCAGACGGCGATGAGCGTGAGGTGCAGGAAGAAGGGGCCCCAGCAGAGGAAGAAGACACCGAGCAGGATGGTGAGGGTGGCAGCGCCCTTCAGGCCCAGGCCCTGCCGCACCGGGCGCTGCCGCTTGTGCAGCCGGGCGATGCCCCGGGCGTGCCGGCGCGCCTGGGTGAGCATGTGCAGGTACAGGACCGCCATGAGCACCAGCAGGGCCAGGAAGAAGACCACCAGGCAGAGCAGGGCGGCCGTGCGGTCGTAGTAGGCAATGAAGAGGGTGCTGGAGAGGACGCTGGTGGCCCAGACGGCCGCGACGGCCCGCCGCGCCCGGGGCAGCGTCATGATGCTGTGGTAGCGCAGCGCGTAGAAGATGGAGATGTAGCGGTCCGTGGCGATGGCGCCCAGGAAGCAGAGGCTGGACACCATGGAGCTGCAGATGAGCACGTCGATGACGTTGCCCAGCTGCTGCACCACCGCGGCCTGGGCCGCCAGGGCGCCCGCCTCGAGCAGCAGCAGGACCGCGGTCTCCAGCACGTTGCTCACGCTCACCAGCAGGTCCGACAGCGCCAGGCAGCAGATGAAGCAGTACATGGGCGAGTGCAGGTTGCGGTTCTTGGCGATGGCGGCCACCACCAGCGTGTTCTCCACCAGGCTCACCAGCCCCAGGCAGAGGAAGAGCCCGTCGGGCACGGACACCTCCAGGCACTGGGGTCCCGTCTGGTTGGCGGCCAGCCTGAGGTGCGGGGCGGCTGTGGGGGTGGAGTTCGCAGGGCCCAGCAGGCTCCTCTGGGACCCCTGCGCAGGCATAGTCCCGTCCAGGGAGCAGGACTCCGGCCGGTGCCCACGCTCCAGGCGTCCTGCGCGGCTCATGGCGCCAGCCTCATTCCACCTGGGCGCCCCCAGACCTGCCCTCACACTCACCCTCTCCCCGACTGGACACTTCCTGGCCAGAACCCTGAGCTCTGTGGCATCGATCCTCTGGGCTCAGGGACGCGCACTCCTGATGTGAACAAACCCCGTCCTCAGCCCCCTCCCAGCCTCTTCTCTGGAGGCTGCTCAGGGCGGGACATTTTTACACCTCTCCCCTCCACCCAGCTTCTCGGCACTTGCTCTGATAGCTCTGCCACCTCCTGCCTCCCTAGGCCAGGAGTGGGCTGAGGTCCCGGGAAGAATGGAGCCTTTCTCTGCATCTTTAAAGTCATCCCTGGAGCCCCACCTCCTGAGGGCAGGCACGTGATGGGCGTGTGCCCGGGATGCATGAGGGCCCACTGCACCTGGCCTGCCGCCAGGTGGCGTGCGTGGCAACCAAGGGGTCTCTCCTCTTTGCCTTCAAAGCCACTGAGTGTCCCTGGCCTGGTCACCCGTGCTCCACTGGACCTGCCCTCCAGGCGTCCTGGTCCCCCTCGGACCTGCCCATGCACCCTCATCTTCCAAACTCCAAACTCTCCTCCAGACCCATCTCCAACACCTCCTTCTTTTATTTTTTTAATTTTGACAAAGTTTATTATTTTATTTATTTATTTTAGAATCAGGGTCTCGCTCTTGCTCAGGCTGGTCTCGAACTCCTTAGTCTAAGCGATTCTCCCGCCTCGGCCTCCCGGAGTGCTAGGATTACAGGCGTGAGCCACCGTGCCCGGCAGCACCTCCTTCTTGAAGCTGTCCTCAACCCCCAGCCTCCTTGGTCCGTCACTGGCTGTTGACGGCGGCACCCCCGGGCCCCACCCCACATCGGAAGCTCACTGAGGACAGGGGCAGCCTCCACCCGCAGCCGAGACGCGCACATGGAACAGCGACTGCGTGCGCTTTGCTGGAGCTGCACGTTGCTGGGGGCGTGAGGCCGGGACAGAGGGCGACAGGGACCCCACAGAGCCTGAGGCTGCCCCGGCCCCTGCCCCCCATGGGCCAGAGCAGAGACTCCTCAGCTGCAGCGCTGGGTGGGGAGCTGACTGGCGGGAGAGCATCCTGGCCATGCCTCCTGGACCCTTCAGTCACATCTTGCTCTTGCTCAGCCTGACTGGAGCACCCAGGAGGCAGCTGCCCACCCTCCCCTGGCGGAGCCCCCATATCCACTGTGGAGAGGCCTTGAGCCAGGAGCCCCGTCCCAGGCAGCCTCTCGCCTCCGGGCGGGACAATGCCCACCCCGCCCATGTGTGTGTGCACGTTACAGCCACTGATGCGGTGGATAGTGACCATTTCTCACATCTGCACTTTGCAACTTACAGTCTTTCCCTTGTTTTGTTTTTATTTTGAGAAAACTTTTTATAGAAGTACAACATACACAGAGGTGCACAGATGGTAGACACTGAGTGGAAGGATGCCCCAACCTGAGTACGGCGTGAGCAGCAGCAGGAAGACCGGCACACCCCAGGCCTTCCCTGGGCCCGTGAGTCACTGTTCCGGCCTCTGACACCATAGATGAGTTTTGCCTGTTTGGGGACCTCGTATACCTGGAACCGTGCAGTGTGTGCTCTTTGTGGCTGAGCCACACTTGTCGTTGCAGACAGTTGTAATCCGCACCCTCTAGACTGCAGCGTCCACGATGTGACCAGAACCCGCTGGCATTTGGTGGCTTCCGGGCTCGCTTTCCCTGTTACAGACGGTGCTGCCAGGATGTTCTCGCTCTCATATTCCGGGGGACACAGGTGTGCATTTCTGCGAGATGACGCCCAGGAGTGGGACTGCGTGGGCAGAGGTGTGTCTTCAGCTTTAACAGACTTGATTGAACCGTGTTCCAGACTGGTGGCCCGTTTCTGTTCCTGGCAGTGCATGCCCCCCCCC
>VBSM01000807.1:442090-452835 GCA_008086735.1 Cheirogaleus medius | reverse complement strand
GGGAAAAAAAAAATAAGAAAAAAAATAAAAATAAAAGAATGAGGCCAAGCCTGCTGGCGCTCTGCACACGCGGAAGCTGGCTTCCCATGGCGGCCCGCCGGGCTATGGCTGAGTGCAGAGGACCAAGGCAGACCTTGGTATTCTCCTCTTTGCACGAGACCCCATAAACACAGCGACAGGGAAAGACGGTAACGACAAAGAGGACTGGAGGAGGACGTTGGCTCACGGGACGTCGGCACGCCGGCATGCCTGACACATGTGTTCTGGGGCCGGCTCCTCAGGCCGTGGCACGGGTGGCACGGGCTGCAGCAGGAGTGTGCCAGGGCCACCCGCCTCCACTCCCAGGCACAGTGCTCCGAGCTCTGCCATTCGGGGGCCTCTGTGGCAGGTGGCAGGCCTGGTCCTAAGCCCTGGTCAGGGGGTATCTCAGGCGGGCAGAGAGACCCCCGGAGAAGGCACAGGGCTTCTGTTACAACAGTGATGGGCATGTGGATGTTTGTATGTTATTCTCTATTCTTTTTTGATGATAACCTGAACTATTTCACTAAAAACAAACAAACAAAAAGAGTGAATGAGAAGCTGAGTTGTTAGGAACAGGATAAAAAATTATGTTTCTTCTCCCAAAAAGAAAGTAATAAACTACAGGGGAAAAACCCAACTGTACAAGGAAAACGTGGTCAAAATCTGAATGAAACTAAAATGTGCCAAGATTTGGGGTAACTGGTTGGGTGTAAAAAGGAGAATTAACTGGCTGCTTGGAACCACCCTAAGTCAATGGAATCTCAGCAACAGCCCGGCCTGCAGTGAGCCGCACAAGCACGTGAGGAAACCTCTGGAGCAACAGGTGAGGCCTCGAGGTCCTGCCGAGCCCGGGAAGGTGCCCGGGGGAGGGTGGGTGACGGGCTGACGGGTCTGTCACGGCAGGAGTCAAGGACCCGAGGAAGAGCAGTGTATGTGTCATTTGCTGGGAGACTCTGGGAGTCGGCAGGAGAGGAGGATCAGACACACGCCACGTCTGCGTCTTAGAGGAGCAGGACGAGGACCGGGTGGGGAGGGGGAATACGGAGAGAACCGTGGCTTCTCAATGGAAGTCCTCTGGTAGGACTTAAATTTTTAAGGAAGTAAATATAATAAAAAATACAATACTACTACAAAAATAACAAATGCAATTTTCAACTAATTACTATTAATAGTTATAATTTGCAGAAATAAGACCATGCAAAAGTGTAAAGAGATGGCAAAGACAGGCCAGGCTGACAGACACCGCGAAGCTGGCTGGGGAGAGGGAGAGTGCTCAGGTGACAAAGAGAACATTTTAGAGCATAAATGTCTTTCATTAATGTTCCCAAAAAAGGGACATAAAAGTCAGAAACCCTTGTGTCCTGAATAACTTCACACCAAAAATGTAAAGTAAAATATAAAGCAAAAACTGTTAGAAACACAAGGGAAGTGTGAGCAAATAGCACGTGAAAAAATCCTCAACCTTATTCATATTCAAAGAAATAAAAGTCAAAACATGAAGCCTGTTTTTTGTCCACACATTATAACAGATTTTAAAACCTGCTGTTATCTAGTCTGGCTCCCCAGGTGAGGAAAGACCCTGGAGGGTGCCAGGTGTGAGCTGCAGGCTCTCCGGGAGGCAACTGCACAACACGGACACAGAACCCAAGTCCAGGGCGATTTCCTGGATGTGTCTGCTCAGGCCACGACTGGATGTAACGTAACGCTGGGGTGAGGGGATAGCCTGGTTTACTGGGGTACAGAGGCTGCTCAGAGCTCAGACGAGCAAAACCAGGTGTGTTGGGGCCGGCAGAACTCTTGTGGTCACGTAAAGCAAGATGTGTTTGCAGTGCAGAAAGGCCCCTGAGAAGATGCAGCAAACTGTTTCTCACAGTCATCTGTAGTTGGGGGAGGGCATGGAGTCAGAAGAGGTATTTCTAAGCTGCTTGAAATTTTTTATAAGCAGCATTTAGCTCTGTAATAATAAAAAAAAAAATATGCTTAGAAAGACAAAGTTTTCTGGACACTTCCACGGAGAGTCCAGAAGCAGAACACCCATGCCCCTTACACAAAGTTCCCCAGACGCTCACACATTTTCTCCTGCAAGGAGCCTGGGGAACCCCTGCACCCCTCATCCATCTCAGTCAACTATCACTTGTCTACAGCATGCTGCCCCTAAGAACTATTAAATTAACACAAATAAAACTCATCTCATGGCTTGGCGTGGTGGCTCACACCTATAATCCCAGCACTCTGAGAAGCTGAGGCGGGAGGATCGCTTGAGCTCAGGAGTTCAAGATCAGCCTGAGCAAGAGCAAGACCCCGTCTCTACCAAAAACATAAAAATTAGCTGGGAGTTGAGGTGTGCGCCTATAGTCCCAGCTACTCGGGAGGCTGAGCACGAGGATCGCTTGAGCCCAGGAGTCTGAGGTTGCTGTGAGCTAGGCTGATGATGCTGCACTCTACTTGGGGCGACAGAGCGAGACTCTGTCTCAAAAAACAAAACAAAACAAAATAAACTTATCTCAGACCCTAAACTTCACATTAGTTTTGTTCTGATTGAGAAGCAAAAATGGACCTGGCTAAGATTTCAGGGCTGGAAGCTCAAAATTTAACAGCTTTTAGAATCTTTCTAAAAATATGAGGGCAGTGTGAGGGATGGAGCCAACCACCCTGGACATCTCAACAACCCCAGGTCACAGATAAGGTCATGCACAACCCATCTCCTTGGATGTCCTTTTCAGACCCCAAGCCTAAGGCTTCCATTTGTCCCTTACGGCTTTACATACTCCCCTCCAGGGTTTTTAACGGGCTACGAGAACATTCTCCTCCCTCAAGAGTCGAAAAAGGAACGAAAGGGTTTGAGGGTGCAGCTGCGCATGGCACTTACCTTTGTTCCCCCAGGACTGCTCGAGCACCAAAATACCTTTTCAGTTCTGTGTCTGGATTCAAGTGTCTAGAGAATTGAAAATTTTAGAAAGAAAAGTAAAATTATGTTCTACAATGATTCTGGAAATGTTAGAAAGCCACATAAGAACCTAGGAGGCAGAAGAGTGATTGTGACTTGAACGGCAACTCCAGGCTGCTTTCCTGAAAACCAGCACCCACCTGCAACGAGGCCCGGCCTGAGGGCACCACAGGGGGCAGCAGGTGCGGAGAGGGGACTCAGAGTCACCACTGCACACAGAGGGCACCCGGGAGCGTCTGTTTTCAAGGCTGAGTAAGGGCAGCACATGCTCCCTGAGATTAGATCAATATGTCTTAACTGACTCTAGGTGGCTTTTTTTAAAAGCTGACAACAATCTCTGAATTGGGGACAAGGATTCATTAAGCATCCATGAGACCAAGAGAAGGACTGTTATCCAGGGATGATGCAGCCCTTTCACACAGTTCAAGAAAGAACTTCCTAAGATACATAAAAGTAAAGCTAAAAGTCCTCTGAAATATGGGTGAGTTTTCCTTTTCTGCTTTCTCCTTGTTCCTATTGCCTAAATGTTTAATAATAAACTCATATTACTTTAACATATTGTAAATTTTCTTGTCCTTCCTTTTAAATAGCTCTTTCTTTCCACAGGGTCTCTGTGGTACAGCCGGGAGGGGCTCGTACCTGTGTTCCACGTAGAGGACGTGCTTCCTGGAGCTCAGGGGCGCAGGGCCCGGGTGGTTCAGGCCGCCGCTGTCCTCGATCCTCTCCAGGATGCGGTCGATGTCTTCCAGTCCATTTTCCTGAATGCCCAAAACAACCTATTCGTCACCACACTGACTTTATTCTAAAGGTTATAACAATCAATAACAGAAGATCTGTTTTGAGAGAACTATTAAATTGTTTTTACTTCCTAAAAGACAGTATAATTCAAACGCTAATGTATCACATATACATTTAGAAAAAAGAGATGTTTCAGAAGCAGCAGCTCAGAATAGGTAAAAATCAGAGAACCAAAGGGACCCTGGAAATAAGTGGGTCAAAAGACCACATTCCATGTCCTCAGGTACACAGAGCGGGACTTGTGACTCAGGAACAAAGGAACAAAGCTACACCCTCTTCTCAGGACAAACAGAATCCGACAGTATCAAGGCCAGTAATGAAAATATACTTTCTGACGACAGAAAGTACAGGTCCTGTGGGTGGTCTCTGCCCCGCCACCCTAGTCCACGATATCAGACAAAGGTCAGGGTGAGCATCACACAGGCCGCGGGAGCTGCAGACCAGGAGAGTCCCCATCAGGACGATTCTTGGCGGGTGCCGGGGAATGGAAACACGGGAGTGGGCTCTAACCCACCAAGGAACCAAGGGAACAAAACAAGAAAGTCTGGTAGTAAGTTTTCCTTTTCTTTTTCCTTGACTGCTATTAATGATTCAGTTATACTCTTAATGGGAAGGAATCAAAATATCAAATAAAAACAAACTTTCACACCTCTTGAAAAACACAACCAGAAAAGACAGAGAGGGAACCAGGCAGAGGGAGAAACCAAAGCCAGGTCTGACTCACACACCGAAGTCTCTCCTGTGCTGTTTTTCTTATTTTTCTGTTTCTTTTTCTTCTTTCGAAGTTTGCCACTTGCATTAGACTAATAAAAGAAGCACATTTTTAATCAGTACAAAGAGAAGTAAAATCTTAAAAACTGAGAACTAAAGCAGCAAGCATGACTGCACCCTCGCTGGGCCGCCCCTACACACCCCCCGCACCTCCCAAACGTCCCTTTCAACCCACCTCCTTTTCTCCAAGAGGCACCTTTCCCAGTGTCTCCCCAACTCTGCTCAGCATGGCGTTTCTCTCACACCCTCCCATGGCTCCCCATAACCTCAGGGCTCCCCATAACCTCAGGACAGCTCATGGGGCTCTCGCCTGCCCCTCCGGCTTTCATTTCTCACTTTTGCAACCACTGCCTGTCATGCTCCAGCCACCCTGGAGACAGGGGCCTTGCTGAACCCAGGTCCCCCCACAGCGAGCCCAGTAACCACACCTGCAGTCCCCCACCTGTGGTCCCCCTGTACCTGTGGTTCCCTCTGCACCGTGGTCTCCCTGCACCTGTACCTGTGGTCCCCCAGCATCTGCAGTTCCCCCACACCTGCACCTGGCCAACCCTTCCCTGACATGTGTGAAGATTCTTCAGGGAAGGCTCACGACCCCGAGCCTCGTCAGGCACCTGCTCTGCACTCCAAGCCAGGACTCTACTTTTCAGGTCACATCTACATTGCCCTCTCAGCCAGAGGCTCCTGGGGACACAGGCTCTTTCCCAGCACCCCCGGGCTCCCAATAAACACGTGCTGAATAATAGACAAAGGCTCTCCTCGTAGGGACCTCTGGGAAGACTCACTGAAGGATCCCCTGCTGTGAGTGACATGGCACGCGGGGTGGTCTGTCTGCACCTCTGCCCGCCCAGCACTAACGTGACCTGCACGTTCCTTCAAAGCACGTTTTCTTATAGCAGCACGCAGGCCCACAGCCACGCGAGCCGAGGTTCGGGGGCGCAGTGAGAAAGAACACACTGCACACGGACACGCTCCGCTGAGTGGGTGTGTCCTCTGCTGGACACAGGTGGCAGGTCTGGGACTTCACATGCAGCAGCTGTGATGCCACCGGTGGTCTTAAAGATTTCATGCAAATCCCATCAGGTTCCCAAGGACATTTTTGGGCAATTAACAAAATTAAATTCAGAAAATTAGGACCCCAAGAAAATGACATAACAGTGTGCATGTGCTGGGTGCCTTGGGGCCCTCCCATCTGCTCCCCTCCTCGTCACCACCCAGCCCCCCACCTGCTCTGGGGGTGCTGCGGTGGCCACATCTCCATCCATCTTGGTTCTTGTGTTTCCACGTGGAGCCCTGCCTTTGTTCCCTGGTGCCACGGCGTCTGTGCGTGCGCAGTCGGACCTCTCCCCGTTCACCACAGGGTCATCTTCAAGGTCCTCAATGTTTATCTGGAAACATGTTGGAGAGGAACAAAGACATTACTTGTGCAGTGGAGCTACAGTGTCAGTGGTAATAACAGAGAGCCCACGCCGGGCGGTGGGCACATTCCAGGTCAGGGTGGGAGGGTGGTGGGAAAGAATCAAACACAGGAGCAGCAGAGTTCTGGCTCAGGGCTGTTTCAGTGAGAGACGGCTAGAGAAAGCTGGGGCCACGGAGCTGTCTGTATCTTTGTCTTCAGAGATGACGTAACGAAGAATCTCCAACAGACAATTTATGCCCATTTATGGAGTAAGTCCATACTTAACACTCCATCTGAAAGCCAAAATTTAACATGCATACATTTGGCCAATATGTTAAAGTTCTTTCTTCCTATTGTCTACTCAAGCCTCACCTCCTCTACGGGAGCAGACAGGAAGAGAAGGCACCCAAGGACCCACCTATCCACAAACTTCTTTAATAGCAAAGATAATTCTGAGCTGAGTGCAGTAGCTCAGGCTGTGATCTTAGTGATTTTGGTGGGTGAGGCGGGAGGATCACTTGAGGCCAAGTGTTTGAGAGTAGCCTGGGCAAAATAATGAGACCCCATCTCTAAAAATATTTAATTCAATTAAAAAATAATAATTCACACGATGGAACCTTATATAATAATTCACACAATGGAATCTTAAATGAATGAACCACAGCTACATATAATATGAATACCAGTGCGCAAATTTGAATGAAAAACAGTCCCAGAAGACAAACACACTAAATACTCTCTCTGGAGGGAAAAGCAGAGGTGGGTGAGAGTCACTGGAAAAATTCTGGCCCCTCAGCTCGTTGAAGAACAAACAAACTAAAGAGACCAATAACAATTCTTTATGAACCAGGAGATTTGACTGATCCACTCTGATATACCGAGGTCCAAAAATAAGTAAGACTGTATGTTCAATCTAGAACTTCTGAAAAGTACAAAGCTCAAAATACAAAAATAAAAGCAACTCCACCCCCCACAATACTGAGATAGTTTTTAAAATAAAGCTGGGATCGTGCTGTACATGGCAACTTTCCACTGATGAGCACGTAAGGCAGACGTCACCTGCCACCGTTCCCGGCCCACTGCCGCAGGTGGAAAAGTATCAAAGAAAGCACAAAAAAGAAGTTTTTGTATTATTTGGTTTTGCTTTCTTCACCAATGGAGATTTCCACATGATGAGGGTACAATTAAGTAGTATATTATGCCGGTCTGTCTGGAAAATCCATCTGACGATATAGATTGGACTTTGTAAATAGAACACCGAATTTGAAAACACTGGGCTTCTGCGTCAGAGAGAGGTTTGTCCCAACATCACCAACAATATGACGGTGATTCCTATCGAGACTGTCTCCTGCTGCCTGGCAGTCGCTGGTGAAGCCAGGGCCCCAGGGTGGTTTGGCTGGTTTCCATCTTCCAGCAGAGGAAGAAAACGGAAACAAAGCAGACAGGGACATTTCGTCCTCACCTGTGAAAGGTCGTGGAGGAACCGTACCTACGCTTTTCTTCACAATCAACTGATGATGATTACCAATGTCTCTCAATGAGGCTGGGTGCTGGTTTACTTTTCTGTTCTTAGAGACGGGGTCTCACTATGTTGAGCAGGCTGTCCTCAAACTCCTGACCTCAAGGAATCCTCCTGCCTCAGCCTCCCGAGTAGCTGGGACTATAGGCAGGCGCTATAGTCCACGCCCAGCTAGTTTTTGTATTTTTAGTAGAGAGGGAGTCTCACTCTTCTTGCTTAAGGCCAGTCTCAAACTCCTGACCTCAAGTCATCCTCCCGCTTTGGCCTCCTGGAGTGCTAGGATTACAGGCGTGAGCCTCCGCCACTGTGCTCGGCCCTCAGTTTCCTTTTAAAAACCCCTACTCCCTTCCCTCTCTTGGGAACACAATTTGGCTTCTAGCAGAATCTATGTCTCTCAAATTGAAATTCTTAAGACCCCAATAAATGCTTTGCCTTATTCATTCCAGTCTGGTTTTTCACCTCTTTTTGGTTGCTCAGACGTGGATCTGTTTCTGAATTCCCTATTCTGTTGTGTTGACCTACCTGTCCATACCACACTATCCTGACTACTGGAGTCTAGAAATAAGATGGAGGAGCGCTCCAATTTCATTATTCTTTCTCAAGACAGTTTTGGCCATTACAAATCCTTTGTCTATAAATTGTATAATCAGCCTGTCAATAAAGTCTATAATTAAGAGAGGCACTCAATTCATATATCATCTTGGGGAGAACTGGCATCATAATGAGTCTTCTAATTCATAAGCATCTCTCTCCACTTACTCAGATTTTATTTAATTTCTTAGAGCAATGTTTTATACTTTCAGTACAGACATCTTGTACATTTTTCATAAAATTTATCCCTAAGTATTATGTTTTGATGCTATTGTAAAATGAAATTTTTAGAGTTCATATTTCAACTATCTATTGCTAGTACATAGAAATACAATTTTTATATACTGACTTTGCATCTTCCAACCTTGCTAGAGTCACCAATTAATGGTTTTTTTCTTGTACACTCTTTAAGATTTTCTATGTATATGATCACTATATTTCTATTTATGTAGTCAGAAACTTTGAGAGTGGTCATTCATGTCCCTTACCTTAAGGGAAAGCACTGAGTTTTCCATGATTAAGTGTGAATGTCAGCTCCAGGTTTTTCATAGATATCTTTCATCAAGTTGGGAAAGTTCCCTTCTAGATCTAGTTCCCTGATTTTTTAAAAAAATTATGAATGGGCACTGAATTTCATCAAAAGCATCTGTATCTATTGAGATAATCAGATGGTTTCTCTTGTTTATTCTGTAAATGTGGTGAATTACACAGATTCTTTTTTTTTTTTTAATTTAGAAAAACAGGGTCTCACTCTGTCACCCAGGCTGAAGTATAGTGGCCTGATCATAGCTCACAGCAGCCTCAAACTCTTGGGCTCAAGTGATCCTCCTGCCTCAGCCTCCTGAGGAGTTAGGCTTACAGATGCACACCTGGCTAATTAAAACAATTTTTTTTGTACAGATGGGGTCTTAGTTGCCAGGCTGGTCTTGAACTCCTGGCCTCCCAAAGTGCTGGGATTACAGGCGTGGGCCACGGCACCTGGCACCCGGCACCCACTATAATGTTCTTATGATTAGTATTTGTATGGTATATTTACCTCTTGTAAACAACATATAGTTGGATCTTACTTTCTTATCCAAACACATTCTACCTTTACATTGTAACGTTAACTCAATTTATATGTGACGTCCACTGACTTAGTGGGGTTGCATCTACCACCCTGCTCGTTCCTGTGCCCCCTTTCCTGTTCCCTTTCGGATAACTTTTTCATATTCCATTTTACCTCCTCTGTTGGTTTACTAACTATGCGTGCTTTATACTGTTAATGACTGCTCTAGGGTTGACATTAAGCTTCTTTTATTTAACACAGTCTACACTGAAGCATCATATTACTTCACATGAACATGAGAAACTTACAACAGTGTGTTTCCATTTTCCTTTCCCTCCTTAGAACTACAGTCACATGGTTTACTTCTGTGTTTTAAACCCTATGATACATGATTATTTTTGCTTTAAACAGTCAATTATTCTTTAAAGAAATTAAAATCTAGGAAACACATTGTATATGTATCCTAATTCTCTTTCTGGAATTCTTCATATTTTCCTATAAACTCATGTCTCTATCTGGCATTCTTTTCCTGCAGACTGAAGAATTTCCTTTAACACTTCTTTTAGTGTTGGCCTTCTGGCAATGCATTTTCTCAGTTTTTGTCCATATGAAAATGTCTATTTCATGTCTATTTTTGAAAAATATTTTCACGAATACAGAATGCAAGATTTAAAAAAATTTTTCTTTAGGCTGGGTGTGGTGGCTGACACCTGTAATTCTAGCACTTTGGGAGGCCAAACTGAGCGGCCAGGAATTTGAGACCAGCCTGAGCAACACAGCGAGACTCCATTTCTACAAAAAAAAAATAGACAAATTAGCTGGGCGTGGTGGCACACGCCTGTAGTCCCAGCTACTCAGGAGACCAAGGCAGGAGGATCACTTGAGCCAAGGAATTGGAGGCTGCAGTGAGCTATGATGATGCCACTGCACTCTAGCTGGGAGACAAAGTAAGAACCTGTCTCAAAAAACAAAACAAAACAAATTGTTCCCACTGTCCTGGCTTGCTTTATATTTAAGGAGAAGTCAGCAATCATTCTTACATTATTCCCTGTAGATAAAGTGTGTCTTTTCTCCAGCTGCGTCTTAGTCTGTTTTGTGTTTCTGTAACAGAATGCCTGAGACCAGGTGATTTATGAAGAAAAGAGGTTTATTTAGCTCATAGTTCCGCAGGCCAGGTAGTACAAATCAGCTGCGCATCTGGCAAGGGCTTTGTGCTGCTGTGTCACACGGGTGCAAGTGGAAACGGAAGAGGGGGTGTGCCAAGAGACCAAACACAGAGAAGCCTCCCTCTGTAACAACCTGCTCTCAAGGTAGCTAATCCTGTCCTGCAAGAGCAACTCACTGCATTAATCCCTTCACGGCTCAAATGCATCTCAAAGGTAACACCACCTCCCGACACCATTATACTGGCAATTAAACTTCAACATGATTTTTGTGGGGACAAACCACACTGAAACCATAGAAAGCTGCTTTTATGGTTTTTTCTTCACCACTGGTTTTCAATTTGATTATGAGTTACCTTGCTGTGGTTTTCTTTATGTTTATCCTGTGTAGGGTTTTCGGATCTGTGGGGTTTTATTTTATGTCAAAATGTTAATACTTCCTGCCGGGCGTGGTGGCTCACGCCTGTAATCCTAGCACTCTGGGAGGCCGA
>VBSM01000807.1:386444-397722 GCA_008086735.1 Cheirogaleus medius | reverse complement strand
CTGACCTTGAGCGGTCCACCCGCCTCGGCCTCCCAGAGTGCTAGGATTACAGGCATGAGCTAGTTGATTTTTATACATGGGGAGATAGAGATCTAGTTTCATTCTGCACATGGATATCCAGTTTTCCCAGTATCCTTTGTTGAAAGTCTGTTTTCCCCAGTCAGTATTCTTGGAGCCTTTGTCAAAAATCTGTTGGTGAGGCCGGGCGTCGTGGCTCACGCCTGTAATCCCAGCACTCTGGAAGGCTGAGGCAGGAGGGTCACTTGAGCCCAGAATTTCGATGCTGCAGTGAGCTATGATTATGCCGTTTCACTTCAGAAAAAAAAATAATAATTATTTCGCTGTAAATATGTGGGTTTATTTCTGGTTTCTCTGTTCCTTTACGCCAGTGTTGTACTGTTTTGGTTACTGTAGTCAGGTGGTGTGATGCCTCCAGCTTTGCTGTTTTAGTTCAGGATGGCTTTGGTTATTCAGGCTCCTTTTCGGTTCCGTATTTCCGGTTTACAGATTTCAGTAGTGCTGAGGGCACTTAAGTCTTGATGGATGTGGTGCCTTCTAGAGAGGTAACTTGGAAATTGATCCATTGTCCAAAAATACTTAGGCATTATTTTTGATGGACTGTTATGGAATTTTAGGATTGTTTTTTCTATTTCTGTGAAAAATGACATTAGTGTTTTGCTGGGGATTGCGTTGAATCTGTAGATTGCTCTGGATAGTACATTCCAAGTTTTCGTTCCCTTTTGGAAGTTCCTGAACCACAGGCTGACATTTTGCCCCACACCACAGGCCGTAGGTTTTTTGTGAGCAAATCTACTTTGTTGTGATCGTGAGATGCTCTTGAGTTTTATTTCCCCGTAAGTCATTGGATTGAGGAATGGAAATGGGCAGTCGCATCTTTTTGTCCAAGTCTTCCGGTTCCCAGAGGTCTTGAGGGTGCTGGTCTCAGCACCACGGCCGGGATCCAGGCCTGCGCCTTCTGGCTGGGGCAGGGAGAGCTCTGTGCCGCAGTCCGGGCTGAGACAGTGTCCTGCCCAGCCCCGGGGCTCAGCCTCAGACCACGTGGGAGCAATCGTGGGGTGTCACTAGGGAGGATTTCAGAAAGGTCCGCCTCTTCACTGTCTTGGTCTCTTTGGTGTTGGGATAATTTCTAGGTCTAAGAGGAAATTTTAAAAAGTGGACCTCTTTGTAAAGTTAAGTTCTTATTTTACTTTAGAATAACAAGTAATTCTCTTGTATTGTGCAGCACGTGACTGCCTGGAAATAGAAAGTGATGGCGATTTACGTTCCGTTTTGACAGGTCGCCCTGGACGTGCTGCAGAGGATGCTGACCTGTGAGTTAACCGACCCTCTGCCCAGATCACTCGTGGTCCTTCTAGCAGTCCTTGTCTTTCTATGCAAAGTGTTTCGCCCGTCCACCTCACTGTGTGGATTCTGCCGTCTGCTCTGTCCTGCCTGTCAGTTCCTAGTGGCTTTATTTTATTTTATTTTTTTTGAGACAGTCTTACTCTGTTGCCCAGGCTAGAGTGAGTGCCGTGGTGTCAGCCTAGCTCACAGCAACCTCAAACTCCTGGGCTCAAGTGATCCTCCTGCCTCAGCCTCCCAAGTAGCTGGGACTACAGGCATGTGCCACTATGCCCGGCTAATTTTTTTTTATGTATATATATTTTTAGTTGGCCAATTAATTTCTATTTTTAGTAGAGACGGGGTCTCGCTCTTGCTCAGGTTGGTTTTGAACTCCTGACCTTGAGCGATCCGCCAGCCTCAGCCTCCCAGAGTGCTAGGATTACAGGCGTGAGCCACCGCGCCCGGCTTCCTAGTGGCTTTAGATTTAACATGCAGAGCAGTGATGTGAAGTGACAGTGTTTTAATCTGTGGTTAGCGGGGAGTGTTTTGTTCTGTCTACGTGTTTTGATTAACTTTAAAGGCTTAGTTTTCAGTAGCGCCGAGGGCACTTTTAGAAGTCTTGATGAACGTGGTGCTTTCTGGGGATGCAGTTTGGAAATTGTCCAGAATTACTCTGTTAGGGATTGTTTTCGATGGACGTGTGCTGATGTCGTTTTCTGTTCCCGGCTTCCGTTGTCAGTTGCCCTGGATGCTCTGGCTGCCGGCACGCAGGATGGGTCCCCCTCGCACAAGGCGGTGACGTGCTGGTATGTCCCGGGGGCAGGACTGCCTGGGGCGCATGGGAGCTTGTTCCTGCTACCTGAGAGACCCAGGGCATTTTAAACACTTCCAAGTGTGACAGCTGCCTCCTGAGCACTTTCTCTGCCATTTGTGGTAACGTCAGGAGCAGACGGCCGCTGGGAACCCTGGGAGTGTGTTCCCCTCAGCGTCCTCCCTCTGCAGATGAAGTGGGATGCCAGGCACCCCTCCTGGGCTATCCTGTCTGCCTCTGGAATTCCTGCACTCCTGGTCCCAGGAGTTTGACCCCGAGAGTCATTGCAAACCTTCCTCCCACCGAGTGTGCCCAGGTGGCCTCCTCCCTCAGCCTCCCCGCATTTGATCTGGGTGCTGTGGCCTCTCTCCCTCCCTGCTTCATCCCTGCCCTCTCGGCCCACCTTTCTGGAACACACCACAGTCACGGGTCTTCCAAGGTACCCTCCGCCTGCTTAGATTCCTCAGTGGTTGTGGCTTTGCCACCTTTGTTTCTCTCCCGACAGCTCTGTGGAGATACATGTGGACCTCTCTGTGGATGGGAAGGCAGGAGGGGAGGCATCAGGGCTCAGGGAAAGGTGGGGTTTGGGACAAGGTGGGTGCTGGGGCTTGCTTCAGACGAAGGTGGGTGGTGACCTCGAAGTCCAGTCCTGAAGCCAGGAGAATCCCCGCCCTTCCCAAGCCCTCCCAGTCATCTCATTCTGTACTTATCTCTGCCTCCTTTCCTGTCCCCACAACCACTTCAGCAGCGCTCCATTAACTGTTCTGCACAGTTCAGTACTTTCGTCAAAGCAGTGTGTAAAACACTGCGTTGTTCTCTGAGTCCTTGCCTGTGTATCAGTCAGCTCAGCTGCTGCAGTGACGTACTAAAGTCTGTGGCTTGGGAAGCAGATGATTCTCGCAGCTGTGGAGGCTGGAAGTTGGGAGGTCGGCTGCCATGGCGGGTTCTGGTGAGGGCCTCCTTTCGCGTGCAGAAGGCTGCCTTTCCCTGTGTCCACATGGTGTAGAGAGGGACAACCGCTCTCAGGTGTCTCTTCTTATAAGGGCAGTGATCTCATCATGGAGGCCCCACCGCCACACACTCACCTAACCCTAATCGCTGTCCCACCTCCAGATACCGTTACCTTGGGAATTAGGGCGTCAGCCTGGGGATTTTTCAAAGACACAGTTCAGTCTGTAGCAGGGTGCTTGTTTCTATAATCTGCATAACTAGATTGCTCAAACTCCCTCTCCAGAGAAGCTCTTTCTGCTGCGTTTGCAGGTTCGGTGTGTTCAGTGCACACATACGTGGCGATATAACATCCACAGATTCTCCAAAGAGGTTTTTCAGTCATACTCTGACTCAGATCCTCACACACAACCCTGTGCTGAAAGGTAGGTCTTGGTGCTGAAGCCGCAGAACTGCTACCCAGTTTGGGACAGTTCTCTCCTGTTGCCACGGTGCCGCTCGAATGGGGAGAGGCCAGGGGCTCTCGCCAGCTTTTTCAGCTCTGTCCTCAACCAGAGCTTGGGCCCCGAAGCATGTGGACAAGGTTTGAGGATCTAAGATGCCTTGGTCATGAAGGACACTTGATTACAAAATGTCCTTTCATTTGAAAGGAACACACTCTTATGAGGAAATCCAGAAGTAAAGAAGAGGAGACAGAGAATTGTCACCAAAATAGAAATATCTTTAACGTGCAACATTTTTGCCGGCCTTTTCTCCCATCCACGTACCGACCAGGCCTGCTTAGCTTCCGAGACCAGACGAGATTGGGGCGTTCAGGGTGGTATGGCCGTAGACTCTTCCTGCCTTTTTCTAAACAGATTTTTTAAAAACGTAGTTATTGTACTGCAAATACCATGATTCTGTTTTGATGTCATCGTATCATAAGCATTTCTGAGGCAGTTTTGTGGGTTTCCTGCCAATGTTTAATGCGTCACCTGCCCGTGGGCGTCCTTTTACCCCGTATGTGACAGACTTTTCCTGAGTCTTCACTGTCCACTGGGCTTTCTGTGTCTTGTCCTGTGTCCCAGGGCAGGTGATCGGGCGGGAGTCAGGGTGGGGACAAGGCACAAACGCAGGAGGTGCCCACGGTCCTTGGGAGGTGCTTCCCAAAGGGCTCAGCACCTGCTCTAAGCCGAGTGTCCTGTGAGTGGCATCCTCACCATGGTTGGTTTGTTGACAGTTTAAAGCTTAAAAGCAGCAAACTTAAAATGCAGCTGATACACTGGAAAGTATTTATAAGAAGTAAGACAAAGTATTACTAGTAAGTAATTAGGCCGCAGGCACAGAGAGTTGATAATGTAGAAAACAGACAACAAACAGGGAAATGATGCACTTACTAGTAACTGAAAAAAATACAAATTAAAACAAGATACTTTTTTCACATTGAAGCTCTAAGACACTATTTTGTGCTCACTGACGTGGAATCTGTGTGTTTCTCCTCCGCCAGCGTCTGATGCCGTCCAGATGCAGAGAGAGTGGAGCTTCGCGCGGACCCCGCCCCTGCTCAGCACTCTGTTCCGCAGGGTGAGTGTGCCGACCTGCTGCCGTGATGCGGGGGGTCTAAATCTGACGGGCCAAGTCCTGTCCAGCTGGCTCCCAGGGACGCCATGTCGGCAGAGTCTGGAGTCTCGGTGAGCCGTGGCTGTCCACGTGGGGCGGGGGCCCCTCCCTGAGATGAGGGTTCTCCGGCCGGTGCCGACACCACAGACGGGAGAGACATTAGAGTGTCTTCGAGGCAGCTGTGCTGCATCTGGCCACCTCTGCATTCTTCCCAAGGGAGGTGGGAGGTGGCTGCGGTGGGCCAGGGCTCACGGGACAAGGGACTGGCTTCTGTCTGGCGTTGGTTTGCTGCGACGTTGAAGGGAGTGGGCACTTGTGTTGCAGCTCTTTGTGTTGCTGAGTCCGGAGGAGTTGGTTGGCCATTTGCAAGACGTTTTGGAAACACAGGAGGTCAACTGGCAGCGCGTGCTGTCCTGCGTGTCCACGCTGGTCGTCTGCGTCCCAGAAGCACAGCAGCTGGTCAGCGGTGCGTCCGCCTGAGCCCTGTGGTGCTGGTCAGGGTGTGGTGGGGGTGTGGCCTTTGCCCTGGCGGCGGCAGAATCCCAGCATCTGCGGGAGGCCTTTCCCTGCCTGCCCAGAGCCCGGGTGCTCCTGTCAGCAGAACACCTTCACTCAGGCTCTTCAGCACCGACGGCCGCTCTGAGGTCTGGGGTGTGCGCTGCTTCTTCAGGGTCTCCCGTAGCCGCGCTTGTCCTTTGAGAGTCGGCGCTTGGGCAAGAACAAGCACATTCTCCCAGTGGGGCCCCTGACGCTTCATTTCCACCTGGCGCCCGAGTTCAGCTGTGACTGGTCCTGGCTCTCCCCTAGGTTGGGTGGCCCGTCTGATGGCCGGTGCGTTCGAGAACTACCACCTGGACAGCCTGGTCACCGCGTTCCTGATCGTGCGCCAGGCTGCTCTGGAGGGCCCCTCTGTGTTCCCGTCCTACGCAGAATGGTTCAAGGTGAGCTACCTGGCCGCCTTTCACCTCAGCTACTGATCGTCAGCAGGCCTGGAGCAGGAGCCTGGGGTCCCCTCCCCGATGCTCTGCACCATGAGGACGCCTGAGCTTGAGGAGAGGAGCTTGCGGCGGTGTCCCCGGACAGACCTTCCGTGTGTGCCTCTGAAGAAAGCTTCCTTCCGGCGGGCTCACGTGGCAGGCTGTCTCCTCCCTGGCAGGGCCTCTTCCCTCTTTGATAAGAAAATTAGTGAAATCAGTTAGGAAGAGAGAAACAGAAGTATCGCTGCTGCACTTTGCAAAATGTGCTGAGTCTAGTTTTCTTGTGAGAACTGAAGCAAGCGCTTGGCTTCTTCAGGGACGTCTCATATTCTCTTTCTGTTTCCTGCAACGCACCAAACGTTCTCCCTGATGGAAGTTTATGGGCTGCTCCCAAACCTGAGCAAGCAGCAGACCTGCCTAGAGAGGGCTTTGGAGATGCAGGTCCTCAGCCTGCGTTAGGCCCACCGAAGCCGAGCTTCCACGGGGAGCCTGGGGGCGCAGCCGCTGGTGTGAGAACCCTGGTCCGTGCTGGCTGCGGTGTCTTTTGGACATCGACTTTGAAGGTCGGGCAGACTTTCCGTTTGAATAACTAATTCTGTGGCAATCTTGGGTTTGCCCACCGTGGCCACCTTGGTGAGGAAGCTGCCTCTCTACGGGAATCTTACCTTCCTTGTGCTTCAGAGGGCTGTGGCACCTGAGCCCTCTGAGAAGGGGTGGCCCAGCCACGTGGGCTGCTGTCCTTCTGCCCTGTGGGTGGAAGGTGTGCAGTTGTTGTACTACTAGCTGGCTCTTTATTCCTCAGAGTTCCTTCTCATTTGACCTTAGGCTCCCCCAGCTCTGGCCTGGGGCTCCCACTGAATGCGGGTGTGAGCGGCTGCTCTGTCCACGGTGAGGTGCGGAGAGATTTGTGCCAGAATCTACGCACCACCCTGGACTGTGTATACTGCCGGCCTGGTTTCCTGGAGTTTGCATAGTCTGTACCTGCCGGCAGGGGCTTTGCTCTCTGGACTGCAGCAGTCCACCAGGTAGTTGAGGTCTCAGGCCAGGTATCTCCAGGGGTTTACGTTTTCCCAGGTGATGGAGGGTTGAGAGAGGAGCACTTTGGAGTGCTGTATTGAGGAGGTGTTTTTGTTTTGTTTGCTTTTCCTCTCACTTTTTGAAATCGACTTTATCAGGGTACAATTTAAATCAAATGCACCCAACTTAAGTATACAGTTTGATGAGTTTTATAGGTGTATACGTGCATGTTCAACTTTGAATATCTGTTTTAACCTTTATCTTTAAGAAACATTAATATGTTAATAAATGGGCCAAATGGTTGCTAATTTGAGTCCTCCAGGTTGTTAATATAGTTCTTAGCAGATCACAATGTGCAGTTAGTGTATTTTTTTTTTTTTTTTTTGAGACAGAGTCTCACTCTGTTACCCGGGCTAGAGTGCCGTGGCGTCAGCCTAGCTCACAGCAACCTCAAACTCCTGGACTCTAGCAATCCTGCCTCAGCCTCCCGAGTAGCTGGGACTACAGGCATGAGTCACCATGCCTGGCTAATTTTTTTTTTTAATATATATTTTTAGTTGGCCAATTAATTTCTTTCTATTTTTAGTAAAGACGGGGTCTCGCTCTTGCTCAGGCTGGTTTCAACCTCCTGACCTTGAGTGATCCTCCTGCCTCGGCTTCCCAGAGTGCTAGGATTACAGGCGTGAGCCACCGCGCCCGGCCTAGTATATTTTTTTTGATCATGGAAAGAACTGCCTTTTTGCTGGAGAGACACTGAAACTGAGTGCTGTGACCAGGCCCTGTCCCATGTGTCACCGTAGATACTTCACCTGGATGGATTTGGTAAAGCGTGGGTCTCCGACGCAGGCACAAGTGTGTCCCCGCTGCAGGCAGCGTCAGCCCGGCTCACTTTCAGTTGAGTGATGAGCAGTTTGGCGTGGAGGGGACTGAGGCCCCTTGTACCTGGTGGAGAACTTAGGTGGGGGCTGGGTGGTCACATGTTCAGGGAGGGGGCGCCCCTGGTGTAGTCTCGGGTTTTATTTAAATCTCTAAGTGACAGGCGTCGAGCCGCTTTCCTGGCATGTGGCACATAGTTGACATCTGAGCTTTGTTCCTCTAGTGTCCCCTCTCAGAGACACATTACGAACGTCACCAGTATTTCCCCCTTTCCATCTCACGGCTTATACCTGTCTGCGTGATAACGTTCAAAAGAATGGGCAGATTTTGGCAGAACGTTGTACACTTTCAATAAGACCAAGGCGAGCCGTCGGTTCATGTTGCAGTTCAGCTTTTCACAATGAACAGTAACCCCACGAGGTCATGGGAGTGGTCAGGGCCGCAGGAGTTTGTGTGGTTTGGGGCTGAGATGTTTGGTTCTCTCTCCTGTATGTACACATTCTCTCACGGGTTCCTTTGTGATGTATTCGGGGCCACGATTATTTAAATTCTCCTTCCTGCCCTGACCCCCAGGGTCTGCAGCAGTGTAGACACTCCCTCTGCCGCCTGAAGGGTTTCCCTGGGGTTTGCTGTTGCTCCCCACTTATCCTGTTACAACCTTGGGATTTCCACACCCTGAGGGGTGACCGCCCTCGGCCTGTTCCCGCAGCCACCTCTCCTGCAGGAGGAGTTTGGAGATGAAGGTGTCTCCATGGGACGAAGGAGCACATTTGCTGGGCAAAGAGCTCTTGTCAGGGCATTCAACACATGGCGCCCCTAAGGGTCGTGAAAGGACACCACAGTTACTGTTTTCTACAGCAAATTACTTTTCACTTTCTTCCTTTGAATAAGTTTTCTGCTCATGTCCTCAGAGCACAGCCACGACATCTTTAAATGTATGAAACAGAATCACTGTTGGTCATTTTTCTCTTACGCAGGAGCAATTTCCTGTTGATGAGACGGGCTGTTGGGGCAGCCGGGACCCTGCCCGGCCAACGCAGCCTCACGCCCCTCTCTCCACAGGCCTCCTTTGGGAGCGCCCGGGGCCCCCACAGCTGCAGCAAGAAGGCGCTGGTCTTCCTCTTCAAGTTCCTGTCGGACCTGGTGCCCTTCGAGGCCCCCCGGTACATGCAGGTGAGCTGTTGCCGCGGCACCCGGGGTTCCTGCTGCTCTGCCCACTCTCCCTCCATCCGAGGAACCTCCCGCCAGCCGCCACCTCTGCTTGGAGCCCCAGCCGGGCCGCTCCCCTTCCCCACGCAGTTCTCGGGGACACGACATGAGCGCCGCAGCCGGGGACAGCGGTGTGGGGGTGCGCTGTGGGTGTGGGCCCGTGACGGCAGGTGCCCAGCACTGGCTGTACGTCGTGCCAGGAGATAGGTGGGCAGACTGTCCCCGCAGACGCGTCGGCAGCCATCCACGAGAGGGCCGCGTTGGCGTGGTGCCGTGGCGACTGCTCAGACCCAGCTCTGCGGGAAGAACAGGGCGGGCAGCGCTGAGTGTAGCAGGGTTTCCTTTTTGCCTCTGAAAAATACTTTTTTATATTCTAGGAGAACAGTCTGGAAAGATATGCCCCCAAAGTGTCATCACTTCTGGGAGTAGAAGAAAGGGAATAGGACTTTACATTATTATAGTCTGAGGTGTTTTTTGTTTTGTTTTTTTAAGATGGGGTCTTGCTCTGTTGCCCAGGCTGGAGTGCAGTGGTGTTGCCACAAGCTCCCTGCAGCCTCCAAATCTAGGATCCTCCCACCTCAGCCTCCCAAGTAGCTGGGACCACAGGTGCTGCCAGCACACCCAGCCCAGTTTGAGGGTTTTTATAAGTCTATTAATTTCATGATTAAAAAATGCCTTATTGTGGCTTTGTTTTTTAATCAGATAACTACTCCCAGCATCCATTATCGGGGGAGGACCTGGAAACTGATCCTCACCCTCGTTTTTTATTTAAAAATTTGCATTACATTCCAGGGAGTAGAATGAAGGCATGTACCTGTCACCAGGCTGGGGGCTGGAGCTGGCCCCTTCCCCTGTCTCCCTGGGCACCATTGTGTTTTTGGCTATAGTTAGTCCTTTAAGACAAAAAAATACCTCTGGCTGGAGTGTCAGGGTGCCTGTCCTGTCCTGAGCCTCTGAGCGTCACTGCCTCCCACACCTGAGGAGGGAGGGGAGATGGTTCACAGGAAGGCGAGGGTTTGGTCACTTCAGGGTCTGGCCTGGGCCCTCTTCCCGGCCTGGCCCACCTGCGAAGGGAGAGTGGTGGAAACATAGAGTCCGGCACGTAGAGACCCCCCGCGGCTTCTGCCCCGGCTGTCCTGGGCTAACTGCCCCCACCCTGCTCTGCAGCTCCGCGGCCTGGCGTCGACACTCACAGCGTCTGTTTTCCTCACTTGCTACCTGCTTTGGTTCCTTGTGAACTCAAACTCGGGTGTCTGCAGCACCGGAGCGTCCTCTCTGAAGTGCACTGTTTTGGTCATTGATTCTGTCCTTCTGCCAGCGTCACAAACTCGGAGTCAGTGCTGCCCCTCTTTGTGGTGGCCGGGGCGGGGCTGCGGGTGTGCCTGGCAGTGCCCGCCTGCCGGGTCTGGGATTCCACATCCGTCGCCCTCGAGCTCACTGCCACAGACTTGTAGGACCAACTGTGTTAGGGTTCCTTAACTTTTGGCCCGGGGAAGCAGCTTTCTCGTTGTGGGATTTAATCTTGCTAAATATTTACTGGGCAAAGGACTGTGTGTCTCTACTCAGCATCTTTTCAGATCTTGGAAGTGAACAGTTGCCCCCGACGGTTTGTGTTCCGATGTCTCACGCTCTGCTGTCTGTCTTAGGTCCACATCCTCCACCCACCTCTGGTTCCAAACAAGTACCGCTCCCTCCTCACAGACTACATCACGCTGGCCAAGACGCGCCTGGCTGACCTCAAGGCAAGTCCATGGCCTCCACGCCTGCTCCTGAGACCTGTCCCGGCAGAGACCAGTGTCTTCATTTTCATGTTCTTGTTCTGTCTCTTCTCTGAAGGTTTCTATGGAGAACATGGGGCTCTATGAGGACATGTCATCAGCAGGGGACATTCCAGAGGTAATGCCCTGAGGCCGCCCTGCGGGGTCTCAGTCATGCCCAATGCCCACCAAGTGGGGATCCAGTCTTCCCTGACTCTCAGCAGAGCATTCCAGCCTGGTGCTGTCAGGCAGAAGTTCTGGGGTGTTTTGTTCTGAGATACCCTACACTGGTGTGTTCCCCTCAGGGGGAAGTGCCTGGTGCAGTAAGCTGGTCCTTTTAGGAGGTCTGTTTATGCGGGGTGAAAAGGAAGAGTTGGTCTGTGCTGTTTTCTGGGAATTACAGAAAAATGTTAACTTTGTAAGCCAAAGGTCAGATCGCCATGTGATGTGTGTACGTCAAGGGTAAAAACAACCTTTTCTGCTGGGCACAGTGGCTCACACCTGTAATCCTAGCATTCTGGGAGGCCGAAGCAGGCAGATCATTTGAGCTCAGAAGTTCGAGACCAGCCTGAGCAAGAGCGAGACTCTGTCTTTACTAAAAAAAAAAATAGATTGAAATTAGTTGGACAACTAAAAATATATATATGTATAAAATTAGCCAGGCATGTGGCCTGTAGTCCCAGCTATGAGGCAGGAGGATCACTTGAGCCCAGGAGTTTGAGGTTGCTATGAGCTAGGCT
>VBSM01000807.1:354513-386344 GCA_008086735.1 Cheirogaleus medius | reverse complement strand
ACTCTAGCCGGGGCAACAGAGTGAGACTCTGTCTCAAAAAAAGAAAAAAGAAAATTCATTGCTGTTCCTAAATTGCCATTTCATAATCTTTATAAATCTCAAAAATTAAGTCTCCACTTCTTCCTACCTGGAAATCTTTTTTTAAAATTTTTTAATTTTATTTTATTTTTTACAGATGAGGTCTCTGTTGTACAGTGGTGTGATCGTAGCTCACTGCAGCTTTAAGCTCCTGAGTTTAAGCGATCCTCCCACCTTGGCCTCTCGAGTGCCCCACCACACCTGGCTAATCTTTAGTAGAGACAGGGTCTTGATATGTTGCCCAGGTAGGTCTTGCACTCCTGGCCTCAAGCCTTCCTGCCTCGGCCTCCCAAAGTGCTGGAATTACAGACGTGAGCTGCGATGCCCAGCCAGTCTGAGCTTTCTCAGGGTAGAAGACAGCAAGTGTAATCCCTTTGCATGTTTTGCTGGCATTTGGGGAATTTGCATGTATGTCCCAGATCCTTGCTGTGTGTCGACCATGTCGGCCTTTGCCTGTGATTTGTGCAGAGAATCATTGCAGCAAGGGAGAGGCTGGTGCTGGCCTTACCTGCTCACTTTCTGTTATAACCCTTCTGTTTTTTCTCCCCCCTTCCTCCCTGTGTGGGAACCAGCCGCACAGCCAAGCGCCGCAGGATGTTGAAAAGGCCATCGCGGTGTTTGAACACACAGGCAGAATCCCGGTCACTGTCATGGAGGCCAGGTAGGGTCGGGCTGTCCAGAGTGCAGCTGGTGGCTGCAGCACACCCAGACTCCACTGTGACGGCCGTCATCGTGGGGGCTGTTTTGAGCATGTCCTGTGTCCCTAGCCACGTAATGAGGGTGGTCACTGTCTGTTCATGGAGAGGCAGGAGTTGGGGGCGAAAAGGTCACAGCAAAGACTGCCATTGAGGGGCACAGAGTGACGTGGACAGCTGTGCTTTTGCTGGGAAACATGTTTTCTTCTGTAAAAGCATGTGGCGCCTTCCTACCCTGAAACAGCTGGCAGGTGGTGGTGACTGGGGACCCGCACCGTGGGAGGGGAGACATTGGGCTCCATTTGGTAACAGTGATTTTTTTTTTAAATTTTTCTTTTGTTTCAGCATATTACGAGAGCACAAATGTTTAGGTTATGTATATTGCTCTTGCCCCACCCAAGTCAGAGCTTCAAGCATGCCCATCCCCCAGACGATGCGCACCAGAGCCATTAGGGGTGTATGTACCCATCCTCTCCTTCCCCTCCCACCTGCCCGACACCTGACGAATGTTGATATTTTTAGTGTTTTCTTGGTGATAATCTGGAGCCAGCACAGAGAGTTGAATGGCAAACTGCATTCAATTCCTGTGATCCCCATACATCTTAAATTCTGGTGGCTGCCAACATGGTGAACTGGTTCCACTTCCCAAGATTTTGAAGTCAGCTCCCAGGAGAATGCCCAGAAAGGATCTAAGGCCACCCTTATGGTCTTACATGACCCAGGTTCCATGGCCAACCCCAGCAGCACGCAGAACGTGGCCCGGGTTCCCTGGGACGCAGTGTGTGGCCAGCACAGACTGCCCTGTGCATGACACGATTCAAAATAGCGGAAAAGAAGATAGAAACATGACACAGCTAAATCCATAAAAAAGAGGAAAAAATTAAAATTTTTATATAAAAAATATTTTTTTAAGAAAAAGATAGAAACATAATGAAACAGCCTTGAAATGAAAAGAGGCACCCGTGGTGCCACCTCTGTGGAAACTGCCTTTTCACTGTTGTTGTTCTTTATTTTTGAGACAGGCTTGCTCTCTGTCACCCAGGCTGGAGTGCGGTGGTGTAACCGTAGCTCACTGCAGCCTCCAACTCCTGGGCTCAAGGGATCCTCCTGCCTGGGTCTCCTGAGTAGCTGGGACTGCCGGTGCCACCACACCCGGCCCTTCCTGTTAGTCCACGAAGACGTTATCTGCTTTTCTCTGTTGCAGCATATTCAGGAGGCCCTACTACCTGTCTCACTTTCTCCCCGCCCTGCTCGCACCTCGAGTGGTAAGTGTGTCTCCCTGCGTTTACGACCAGAAAGTTCCCTGCCGGTGTCTCACTGGGCTCTCTCTCTCCTCACAGCTCCCGAAAGTCCCTGATGCCCGAGCAGCTTTTATAGAGTCCCTGAAGAGGTACGCCAGAACCTCAGGAGGGAGGGCTACTCCGTTTCCAGTGGTTTTTGATAATGCACAGAATTATGGTTCTTTTACTAATATGTTTTACTTACAAAATATTGGCTCAAAAATGATGTGGTTATGATTTTTAAAAGAAAATTGTTTGATTTTGAATATCACCACTCAGCATCGTTCTTTAATGAACTTTTAGGATGATTGGTCTGGGATTTTAAAAAGTTAGTGTTTCGCTAAATAACCATTGTGTAATTTAAGCAAAGAAGGAAAATAGCCCTGCAAAAGCCTCACACTGCAAAATCTTAAGATAGACTTGGGTTCTTGTTAGAATAATGAGGTTGTATCCCAGCTCACTTGCAATGTGGGTTTCCAGTAGCAAAAAGTTTATTTTATTTTATTTTTTTTTTGAGATGGAGTCTCACTCTGTTGCCTGGGCTAGAGTGAGTGCCGTGGCATCAGCCTCGCTCACAGCAACCTCAAACTCCTGGGCTCAAGCGATCCTACTGCCTCAGCCTCCTGCGTATCTGGGACTACAGGCATGTGCCACCATGCCCGGCTAATTTTTTCTATGCATTTTTAGTTGTCCAATTAATTTCTTTTTTTAGTAGAGATGGGGTCTCACTCTTGCTCAGGCTGGTTTAGAACTCCTGAGCTCAAGCAATCTTCCTGCCTCGGCCTCCTAAAGTGCTAGGATTACAGGCATGAGCCACCATTCCCGGCCTGAACTTGCTTTTTCTTTGAATTGGTCTCTATTTGTTAAGCTATAGCTTTCTAGTCGCTAAGGCGGTGCAAGGTCTGCAGGGTTCCGCACCCCAGGTGGTTCACGTTCTCTGCCTGAATTCTGGTCTGTCGCGATGGGGCTTTAACTTCGGAGCACAGCCTCGTCTTTCTCCTTCTCTGTCTGTATCTGGCTGATCTCGGTGTGTGGGGCGGCTTGGGGACAGGCCCGGCAGTCTCACCAGGACGTGCGTGCTACGCTCTCCACTCAGCCTTTCCGAGTGTGGTGCGGTCTCCCCGAGCGCTGTGCCATGTGGTCTCCGGTGCTGCGTGACCAGCCATGTTGCTGGTGGTTGCAGTGCTCCCCCTACACGAGGCGGCTCGTGGCCTGCGCCTGATGGAGGCGCCTGCCGGGCCTAGCGCACTGCTCACAGCGTCCCGCGCCTTGGAGGCCGGTCCTGGCCTCTGCTCCCAGCCACAGCCCCTCCGATGCCCGTGTCCTTGTTACAGGACCTTGTTTTTACAATTCTGCATGTTTTTAATGACATCGAATATTTTTCTTAATGTTACTCATTAAAAGTAATATAAATTCAGTTTTGAATTTGGAAATTATCAAAAATTGAGATAAATAAAAATAATTTATAATCGCACTGCCCAGTGGTAACCACTGTGGTTAAAAGTCTAATCTCCCAGATACTAATATGTGATTAATATGACTTATTCTGAAACAGTACCATTTAAATCAATATATGTACATTTTTAATCATATATGTGATTTCTTCCCTTAAAGCAGGACCATACTGTACATACCACACAGTGTTGTTTTAATATAATTTATTCAAACTGAATATATTTTTACTTTGTAATAGTTTTTGGAATTATACATTTCAGAATTAATTCGAGTCATAGTTGATGTTATTGTTTCTGATCCAGAGCAGGTAAAATCCCCCCGTCTCTGTACTCCACCTACTGCTGCGCCTGCTCCGCTGCTGAAGAGAAGACTCCAGAAAGTGAGGTTCATGGCTACTGGCGCCCCTGCAGCTCCCTGACCGTGAGCTCGTGTGTGCGGTGGCGCCGGCTGGGGCCGGTGCGCTGGATTCGCAGGGGTCCCCACCCCTGACAGCACAGGCCGGTCTTGGCGGGAGGGGCTGGCTCACAGGCTGCTGTCCCTGCAGGTCCTGCGAAGTCACCTGACAGCACTTTCTAGCATGTGCCGTGTGCAGCGTGAAGTCCCACTTTATGATCTGCTGCCTCTGTTTGTGCCGGCTGAGGCCAGGGCGCATTTTCTGTGCCTGTCCCGTGCCTCGGTCTGAGGTCCAGGTGCCCTCCTGGCCCGCGGCCTCCATGCTGAAGTGTGTGGCCATGGAGTGGGTATGTCACTTTCTGACTGTTGGGATGGTTCCGTTAGCAGTGTGAGCCGGGGTTCTCTAGGGACCACGATGCAGACGAGGCCAGGTCTGTGAAACTGAATCCGTGACATGCCCATGCTTGGGGCAGCTGTGTTTGCTGCACTTTCTTCCTGGTGCTCGGGGCTCCCGACTCACCAGGGCAACAGGGAAGCTGTCAGGAGGGGCCTGCCCCTGTCGAAGCTGTGTTTGTGTTTGACGTCTGTAGGGCCAGGTAGGCTAGGTAGGACTTTTCTAACCGTAGCCCCGTTTTCCAGTTCTGTTTGCCAAGACCCCTCCTTTCACAAGCTTAGAAAATTTCCAGCAACCATGGAGACCCAGGAAACCGCGGAGGGCAGAGAATGAGGTCCCTGGCCTCCCACCTGGACCAGTACCGGAGCAGCTCACAGCTGCGCTGGGATGTCCACCAAGGAGGAGGAGGAGGGTCCACTCCTGAGAGCTGAGCTCATCAAACCCTGGGCCTTCCTAACTGCTCGATTCTAGTTTTGGGGACTTGCAGTGTGTTTTCTCGAGATTTGTCTGATAGAGCTTAGGAGCAGAACCTTAGAGCCTGTGGGTTCTAATTTCATTTTGGGTGAGACCCGCGTGTGTTGTGGTACCTTTTTATGCTTGTGTCTCCGCAGCCCCAGAAGTTGAACTTGTTTGCTTTTAAAACGTGGTATATCTTCCTTGTTGTATTGAGGATGGTGTGTTGGAGGTTTAAACAAGTATCTTTTGCAAGTATGCAATCAGGTCTAGTCTTTTTTTTTTTTTTTTTTTTTTTTTTTTTTTTTTTTTTTTTTGAGATAGTCTCTGTTACCTGGGCTAGAGTGCCGTGGCGTCAGCCTAGCTCACAGCAACCTCAAACTCCTGGGTTCGAGCAATCCTTCTGCCTCAGCCTCCCGAGTTAGCTGGGACTACAGGCATGCGCCATCATGCCCGGCTAATTTTTTCTATGCATTTTTAGTTGTCCAATTAATTTCTTTTTTTAGTAGAGATGGGGTCTCGCTCTTGCTCAGGCTAGTCTCAAACTCCTGGCCTCAAGCGAAGCAATCCTCCCACCTTGGCCTCCCAGAGTGCTAGGATTACAGGGCGTGAGCCACCGCGCCCAGCATCAGGTCTAATTGTTTTATAGTAAATCTGTGCAAGGTTTTTTGCACTGGTCATTCTCTCATATGCTAACTCTCCGTCTCCTTTCACATCCTGTTGTAAAACACAGCGTCACCATGTTACTTAGCAGTGCAAGGAACAGGGACTAAACCCTGATGTGTGACTCTGCTCCAGCCTTCCCGGCCCTCACCCTCCAGCTGTGCTTTGGTCTTTTCCCGCCATGCGTGTGCTTTTCATGGTTGTGATGCTGTATGCAGAACCATTCTTTTCTGTAGGCATTATAAATGTTTTACTTTGTGAAATGACAGCATCCACCATCAGAGAGGGGAGCCCCTCTGCCTCCCCTAGACTCCAGCGCCCGTCCGCCATGGGAATGAACAGTTCCGTGTTCAACGGGGTGTGGTTTCCCTTTCTGTGATGAAGAGTCCTGTTAGGTGTCTTTCTGGTCTGGCCTAATTGTTGAAATTGCCCTTCCCTCTCAGATGCAGCCCCCGGAGTGAGGGCAGAGCCCGGCTGTGCTGAGGAGGCCCTGGGACGGCTCGCGGCTGCCCTGGGAGAGCTCAGAGCCTGCATGGGAGACCCCGACCGATACGACGGTGAGCACAGGGCTCGTGTCTGAGCGTGTGCACCTGTGGGTGGAGTGCGATCCAGCCCGTGGTGGTTAGACTTGACCGTGGGCTGACGGGGGTTGAAGGTGCCACCTGCTTTCAGAGACAGCAGACACAGGTCCCATCCGAGCTGTCACTAACCCTTGGCAGAAGATGGATGTTCTGTTTGGCATCTGAGTAGCACAGATGATGGAGAAAGGAAGGAGAGAAGTTAGGAGTTCCTCCTCGTCCTCTGCCTTAGCAGACGTAACGTCACACGCATTGTGTCTCACCCTGCGGTCCTGCTTCCATAGGACTGTCCCATGAAGCAGGCAGTGCGCGTGTCTGCCTGCAGACAGAATCATTCACCAGCGCCAGAGCCCTTGCCGCTCCGCAGCAGCGACGCACTTTCAGATTGTCATTGCTGTACATGCAGAATCCAAAATAAATCAGCCATGTCTTTACTGAGTAGCTGTAATAGTTTTATGTTTATTATGAATCGATTTCTTTCAAACCAAGACTGAAGTATTAGCAGAGCTGCCTTGGCGTGGCGCCTCGGACAGGCCCCTACTCCAGCCATGCTGTGAGTGTCACAAGCTCCCCTTTCAAGGCGGTACTTGCGTAGAATGTGGTGTTTGGGGATGTTGAGGAAAAGTTCCAGTGTTTAATCAAAAGACTGATAAATGTCAGAGCTGCCCTGTTTCTAAAAGCAACAGAAATTTTCACGTGTAAGTGGTGTGGCTGGGCCCACGTGTTGTGGTCTCTGGATAGCTGGTGTCCCGGAGGCTGTGTAGACGTAGAGCCTCTGGCGTGTGCTCAGACGGATGTACGGGGCTCGGGAGAGCTGGCCTGGGGTTTCAGACGGAGAAGATAAAGGGGAGGTTTGTACTGGTGAAGGAGTGCGGTGGCCCCTCAGGTGATCACAGCGCAGTAGTGGGTGGAAGCCAGGCCCCATTCTGCCATCAGCATGTGCTCAGTGTCTCAGGGCTGCAGCCTCCCAGCGTGCTCACAGCCCCACCTGCAGCGTGGAAAAACACTCCCCTCACTGCTGCCTGACAGCGGCGCAGGGTTGGTGGAGAGAGTCACACCTGGACGGAAGCCGGGGCTCCCCTACTGGTCCAGCCCCACGCACCTCTCCATCCACGTTTCCCTGATCTGACTTGTGTCTCGTTTGCAGTGATATCTGCCCAGATGGCAGTGATTTCTGACAGACTGGGCGCTGCCTCGCATCACGATAAGGGTGACGGCAGCTGTGAGATGTCAAAGGTTCGGCTCAGCGTGGTCTCTCCAAGACTCAAGCAGCAAGAACAGGAGGTGGGTGTGAGCACCTTCGAATACGGCTCCAGGGGCTCAGCTGTTTCTCAGATCATGCAAAAAGCACTAAATGTACAGTCTTCTTGATGTGTGTTTGTTTTTCTATGTAAACTGTACATGTTGAGATCAGATGTCCAGGGCCTGGGTGGTGTGTTCCGGGTCAGTCGGTTCTACCCCAGCCTTTCTGTGTATGGAGAACTGTTTTCACATTGTTAGTGAAGATTATGTGACAAAGGCCATTTGCAGCCCCAAAGCCTAAAATTGTATTTTTTGGCTGTTACAGACTTGCTAATCCCACTCACTAGTGTAATGTTTCGTGATTGGAGATTGCGTGACAACAGTTGGCCTGTTCCAGTCCTGGGATTTGGGGAGGGGTCCTCGGTACCGACGTGCGTTGTTGTTTTCTCTCTCAACGCAAGCCCGTCTTGCGGCTCTGTCTGCGAAGCAGAATCGCAGTGTCGGTGGTGCGAATGGAACGTCAGGGTTACCCTCTCGGGATCGTGTCTCTCCAGGTGGTGGATCTCCTGCTGACGTCTTTCTGTCAGAACCTGATGGCGGCCTCCAGCTTCGCGCCCCCGGAGAGGTAAAGGCTCAAAAGTCTCACTGAGTGGTTTGACCTGCGCGGGGCTCCTCTTCCTGCTGTGCTGAGACCGTGGGCTGGGGGAGCCCTGCCCGCAGCGCCGAGCCCTGCACGTGGGGGTGGGGCAGGGATGGAGAGTCACCACGGAAGCTGGTTGTCGTGGGAACGACCCAGCTTCTTGCTGGGGCTCCGGTGCCGGGGCTGCCCGCTGGGGCACGTGCAGGGCCGAGGGTGGCTGGGGCTGACGGTGCCGGGGCTGCCCGCCGGGGCACGTGCAGGGCCAAAGGTGGCTGGGGCTCCGGTGCCGGGGCTGCCCGCCGGGGCACGCGCAGGGCCGAGGGTGGCTGGGGCTGACGGTGCCGGGGCTGCCCGCCGGGGCACGCGCAGGGCCGAGGGTGGCTGGGGCTGACGGTGCCGGGGCTGTCCGTGCAGGCAGGGCCCCTGGGCCACCCTGTTCGTGAGGACCGTGTGTGGGTGCTCGCTGCTGCCAGAGGTGCTGTCCCGGCTCTGCCAGCTGCTCTGCCTCCAGGTAGGCACCTGCTTCCGGCTTGTCTTTGGTGCCTCGGGTCCTTCCCGCTGGGAGGCCAGCCGTCCGCTCTGCCACCGGCCCTCACTCTCCTTTCAGGGCCCGAGCCTGAGTGCCTCGCACGTGCTGGGGCTGGCCGCTCTGGCTGTCCACCTGGGCGAGTCCAGGTCTGCGCTCCCGGAGGTAGATGTGGGTCCTCCTGCCCCTGCCGGGGGCCTTCCCTTCCCCGACCTGCTCGACAGCCTCCTGACCTGCAGGACGAGGGAGTCCTCGCTCTTCTGCCTGAAGTAAGCCACCGCCCTTGCCCAGTCACGTCCTCCCTCCTCTCTCGAGAAAAGTAACATGCGGTCACTAGACAAAATTGGAAAACACAGGCATGCAGAAAACCGTACCACCCCCAGGGAGTCCCTTGTTAGCATTTAGTATATACCCTTCTGGAGCTTCATTTTCTGTGTGATGTGCGTGTTTCTCCGTTTATAAAAATGGGGTCATACTGGTTTACTAAACTACTGAAATTAACATCACTGAAACTAAAACCAGCTTGTAGATGTCTTTCCACATCCCTGTTTTCCTTCCACGACCTGGGAGCTGTTTCTGCTCTGGGGTCGTCTGGCAGTCGGTAGAACCAGTTCCGTGGTTGGGTTCTGGGTTTCCCGGCACTCACGGCCGCGCCGCACGCACTGTCTTCCGGGGTGGATCCCAAGGGAGCTGCACGGACAGAAAGTAAACGTGAAGGTTGAGACGCTCATCCTGCCAGTTTGTGCCAGTGCACACCCCGCTGTGTGTCTGGTCCACAGGTGTTCACGGGGCACGGCTGTTCGAGTCCCGTTCCTGCCCCCGCCCCCTTCTCCGCAGGGCCCCTCGACAGCACCTGTGCTGAGTGGAGGGAGACCCCTGGCACTGTGCAGGGCGGGGATGGGCTCGCTGCGGCCAGACAGACGCCAGGAGACTCTGGTGGGAGTCGGTAGCTGGGACGGGGCCAGCTCCTGGGTTCCTTGGGCAGAGCTGAGCCAGGTCAGGCCAAGAGCGCCGTCACGATGCCCAAGAGACCCTGTGGGGGCTGAGTGGGCAGTTGGCATCAGGACAGGGTCTGGGCGGAGGCACCAACAGGGGCTCTCCGAGAAAGGTGTAGGAGGTGTACACGGAGGTGACAGCCTGTGCAGGCTGCCTGGCCACCACGTGGACCTCAGGCAGCAGGCACTTGTGGGTGCAGAGTGGTCCAGCCCCTCCTGGGCGTCTGGCAACACTGATGGCCCGTTAGGAGTAGTCCTGGGTGCCTCGCGGCCCCAGAGCCCAGAACACCCAGTGCTGGGTGTCTGCCTCTTTGCAGCGGTGACACAAGACAGCCACGCGTCGAGGTTGGGAGCTGTGGAGGGACATCACCAGCAACTGGGGAAGGAAGGAAAGGGGCCTCTGGACACGTGTGCAGTTAAAAAGAGCAGCGTGCTGAGCCGTGCATCTCACACGGCCTCTTACTTAAGAAGGGAAGGGGGTAACGTGTGCATTTGTGTTTGTAAGAGACACCCCAGGACACTAAGAATGTCGCAGCAGTGATTGGCGCTGGGAATGGTCGTTTTAAAGTCACCTTTGCCTGTGGACTCTCATTCTGATGTTCCCTGGTTAGGAGTGAGAATTGATTGTTCACGTGGGTGCCGATTGCTCCACTGCTACTTCCTCCCGTGTGGATCGCCTTGTTTTCCGTTCAGCTGCTGCTCGGGAGTGTGTCTTGTTTTCCTGCCAGCGCCTTAGGAGAGGGTGCAGGGGCTGCCTGCATGCGGACCTGGTGGCACCCGAGGACAGCAGCAGCATGGCCCCTGCACCACCCGCGTCGCCTTCCTCACCTTCCCTGCGTTTGGTGCCCTGTGTTTGCGCTCTGCACAGACACGTGATCGTCTCAGAAACACTGGCACATGCTTTTCACTGTAGTTTTTTTTTTTTTTAATTTTTTCCTTGCGCAGGGGCCACGCTGAAGCGAGCACATCTTCTCTGCAGCCTTCCTTTTGCATCACTGCACACAACACACCTCAGCAAAAGGTGTCTGTGCCTCCTCCCCAGCTGGGCCTCTCACGGAGGAGCGTCCTCCCACTACTAGGAGCCTGGCCACACCCTCTCTGTTCCTTTTGCTTCTGGGCTGTTCTCCACACGCATGTGCACAGGGAAACACACGCCTGTGTTTGCACATGGTCCAAGTGCTCGTGTGTTGCCTTGTGTCTGCAGCATGGCAGGAGCTCGTGGAGGCCGTGGCTCCACTCAGGGTAGATTCTCCTGTCGTGGGTGAGCCCGTGTGAGGCTGCGGGAAGGTTTTCTAAACCCAGCACTGACACTCAGACCGTCTGGTTTAGGATGCACTAAACTCGATTCTGTGAAAGTCACACTTTTCCTTCATGCTTTATTCTATGTGGATCACATTTGTATATTATTTTTCTATTTTCAGATTTTGTACAGCGGCCATTTCTTACTCTTTGTGCAAGTTTTCTTCCCAGTCACGTGATGTTTTATGCAGTTGTTTACCTCTGGGCCTCATAAAAAAGGTAGGTCCACTAGGTTCCTCTTTCCATTCTTCTCTGAGCCACATGGGCAGAGGTCTTCGCCACCTCAGCATTTCCCTCCGTGTGCAGTTCTATCACAGATGTGCTGTCTCCTCTGCGTGGGCTGCCTCCCACAGCGGCGGCGGAAGGCCACCTTTTCTTCCTGTTCCAATTTAGACTGGGGCTATAAGGTGATAAGCATCCCCCCTTTTTTCGAACTCCTGACCTTGAGCGATCCTCCCACCTTGGCCTCCCAGAGTGCTAGGATTACAGGCGTGAGCCACCGCACCCAGCCATAGCATCCCCCCTTTTTAAAAGAAATAGATACTGATATTTATAGAATAGGTAATTTCCTTTTCTTTTTTTGAGACACAGTCTCACTCTGTCACTTGGGCTAGAGTGCTGTGGTGTCGTCATAGCTCACTGCAGCCTCGAACTCAGCTTCTCAAGTAGCTGGGACTACAGGTGCTCGCCATGATGCCCGGCTAATTTATCTATTTTTAGTAGAGATGGGATCTTGCTCTTGCTCAGGTTGGTCTCAAATTCCGGAGTTCAAGTGACCCTCCCGCCTTGGCCTCCCAGGGTGCTGGGATTACAGGCGTGAGCCACCGCACCTGGCCTAGAATAGGTAAATTACAAGATAAGTGTTTGTAGAAAGTGTTTCCATTTAAAGAATTCTAATTCCTTTCATCTAGTGAGTGCAAGATGAGTATTACAAACCCTAAATGTCAAAAGTGAAGGTAAAGTTATAATGCAAGCCAGTGATATCCTTTTGTACAATTATAACGAACATCTCTTGTGTATAAAATAGTGGGTTTCAATCACAGGTTTCACACTAGAATCAACTGTGAAGCTTTTCAAAGTACAGACTCCTGGCCCTGTCCAGACAAATCGAGTCAGAACTAGCGCAGCCTGTGGGGGCCCAGGGAGCACCTGCCTGTCCCCGTCAGTTACTGTGAGGAACTTAGTAAAGAAAGTGTGGAGTGGAGACTCGGAGAGACCTAGCACTCCCCCGGCTTCACCGGTCAGGGGCCGTGGTCCCTTGAGCACCCACGACTCAGTGTTTACACAGGAAGAAAGGCTAATTCCCTAATAAGCAGAGACACGCAGATGAACATGTAATTGGTAAAGCACTTCACTGGCCCTGTCGTCATACTTTTTAGTGGAAACACCCAGGGGCAGGTGGTTCTGCCACCTCAGAACTGCTACGGCCCCAGCCCTGGAGGCAGCTCTGACCCAGCAGTCCTGCTTCTAGACCTGTGACCCAAGGAAACTGTCAGATGCGCTGTGAATGGGCTGTTTCTAGCCTCTCGCACTGAAACTTGCACAAAGAATAAGAGATCGCTGCCTCTGTTTCAGTTTCAGTTCCTCATGTTCAGATTGTTCTCAGAGACCCGAGAACCTCCCTCCCAAGAGGACGCAACTGGCCTTCCCTGGAGTCCCGTGTGCCTTGCGCCTGCAGACTGGCAGAGAGCTGCGCTCTTGCTGTGGAGACAGCGCGCCTTCCAAGAGCTGCTGAGGGAGAAAGACTTGCACGTAGGTTCTGCCCAGCCCCTACCCTGGGTCCGTGTGGGCACTGTCTCCCCGGAGGTGAGGTCTTTATCGAGATCACTGTGGCTGCGTGTGCAGCTGTTAAGAAATAGTACTGAAAGACCATGCCACGCTTTACCCAATTTCTTCCAAGAGTAACCTTTAAAAACATACCTGCCTGGCTCCAGGGTGTGGACCTGGCTTCTCTGAGCTGCCCTGCCCGGCTGCTCTTACCAACATGCCCATGGTCCCAGCTGTTTCCTAGCATGTTTGGTGGTTTGGTCTCCAGAAAATAAAATCTCAAAATTGTTATGTTATTTTCATTCTGTCACTGTTGGCGGTGTCAGTCGTGCAGGAGTGGGGCCGTGTGCAGCCCAGGGAGGGGGGCCAGGCAGCCCAGCACCGCACCCCCAGCGTGGAGGCCCTCCTGCCCTCGGCGTGTGCGCCTGGGGCTTAGTCGTACAAGCACGTGTGTCCCGAGCAGGGTGCTGTGGCCTTGGCCCTTAGCAAATGCAGAGCCCTGCGCAGATGTCTCTGTTTCTTTTTGCACATAGCGTGCGGTTTTGAGATCTGTCCATGTGGATTTGTGGAACCTTTGTAAGAATTTTCAAACGAGAAACATGCTGTCATGAATATTCAAGGCTTGTTTCTCGCCTCACGATCTGTTCTTTGGTGGTTCTCTTTCCTGTGCTATTGTGCAGTGGCCCGACCGGGAGTAGGTTTGCAGCTGCTGCCGGTTAACTGTTGAAACCAGGCAATAACACTCACGCTGGAGAATTTGATTTTCTCCTCTTTTTTGTTAGTTTTTTCTTCCATGTCAAACGGGTAAGGTGCCAACACTGTGACCAGGTTTGAGGGAGGCACATCTCATATGGGCTTGTGAAAACCCTGTCATCAGCTTCTCACAAACCAAAGGGGGTGGAGACTGTCGTGTGACTCGAGTGGCTGTGGCCGGCCTCACCGAGCCAGGGAGCGGTGCCGGCGTCAGCAGCACGGCAGTGCTTGCTCTCTCGGGCCACTGTGGAACGCGTTTCATAAAAATGGCCTTTTTATGCTTGCAAAAAAGTGTCATAGTGCTAGTGTCTTTGTGCTGGAGTGGTTTCATGCTAGGGAAATGGCATAAAGATGGAAATTATTCTATAAGAATATAAATTATTTTTGACGGAATAAGGTTAGTTTCCTTCCTGTGAGACTCCTTGAGCTGCAGTTTCGTTACAGCATCATAACAGAGGGACACGGTTGTGAGATGGATCGACTCCCTGTGCCTTAGACATGACGTAGTTCATGCACGTGTGTAAATCGCTCCTTTTTCTCTCAGTTGACTTACAGAGACTGGTTACGGCTGGAACTGGAAGTTCAGTCTGAAGTCGACACTCTTTCAGACACAGAAAGGTCAGTGTTTAAAGGAGCTGCCCTTTAAAATGTATTGTCTTAACACCTAGATTTTGTCCTTATATCCTCATTTTAATGTCTGGTTCAACTGTGTAACTTTTGACACAATTTCAGTTGTTCATTCTTTTATTCAAGAAACATTTGTTGAGCTCCTACCAGGTGCCAGACACTTGTAGAATATTCTAGAAGCTAGGGGAACAGAAGGAAAGGGACCAGCCTGCCCATATGGCACTTTGTGCAGATGAGGGCTTGGACTCCACCTGACCCCGACTGGGCTCTTGTCGAGGAGCCACGTGCCTGGGTGGGGATCCTGGCCACCAGCAGGTCGGCACGTGGAAGTGGAGGAAAGGTGGGGTGAGCACCCGGACCTCAGCCGGGCCGTGTGAGGGCGAGTGACGGGGGGGAGCAGAAGGGGGTGCGGGCTCTGGGGAGGGTGTGGGCTTTGAGGTGGGAGCACCAAGAATGAGTACTGGAAGGACTGAGCCCCCGAAGGTCTTGGGCCGATGGCTGCGACATCAGAGGTCAGACTCAGAGGTTCAGAGGTTCTGGGCTCGTGGGTGGGCAGCTGAGAGGGCCTGTGGGTCTAGGGCGGAGGTCAGGGAGGGAAATGTCCCCACAGACGTGGAGAGGGCTTGCCACAGCCAGCCTCGGGCCAGCATCAGCCCCGTGGCCCCCGCGCTCCTTGTGGGCAGAGAGCTCCAGGCGTGTGGGCAGCCACCTTCCCGCACTGCTGAGCGTGTCCGGTTCTGGAGGGAACGCACAGAAATGCTAGGAAGTGGAGAAGCTGGGGCAACAGAAAGAACTACAAGCTGCTTTTTCCAAGAAAAGGGTGTTCGTCTACATCTCAGGCTGTGCCCAGTGAGCGAAGCGAGTGCCGCCTGCGTGCTGGCTGCGTCCCGTCTCTTGGAGTCCAGGGACGCTGAGGAGAGGGAGGGAGGGAGTGATGTTGAAATCGTGTCCACTGTGTTCCTGGGATTTCCTTTTTTAATTACACAAGTAATGCTCAGATGGATTCCGTACAAGTTCTAGACAACGTGGATAAAGCACTTGCTCCTTGGCCCGACCGTAGTTGTGTGGAAATACTTCACTTGGGTTTGGCTCTTTCTAGGCGAGCGGATCCTGCGTCGTGGTTCTGTGCTGTTTGCAGTTAGTGTGTCCTCGAGGCCTCTCCGCCTGTGCACACAGCTGCTCCGCTCCGTGGCTCCCACTCTCCTGCGTCCCCTCGTGGTGGACCTGGGGGTGGCTCAGACATCCTGGGGTGACACATCGGCCTGTGTTTGTGCAGTGGCCCCGTTCACCAAGCTTGCCAGCTGTGCAGCCAGCCGTCCCCCAACGGAGTGGCACCTGCATGGCTTTGAACGTGCTTGAGGCGGTTGCCGAGGTCACCCTGAGACAAGGCCTCCCCACAGCCCAGCACCCTGTCCCGCAGAGAGTGGCCACAGCCCTGCAGTCACGAGTGCTGTGTGCTCCTCGATGCAGGGCTTCCTTCCAAGGTCGCAGAGACCCTGGCCGTGAAGCCTTTCTCGGAATTGCTCACGCAGGGTTCCCTGTTGCAGACAGGACTTCCACCAGTGGGCGATCCGTGAGCACTACCTCCCTGCGCCTGCCGCTTCGGGGGGCTGTGACGGAGACCTGGAGGTGGCGTGCACGGTCCTCGTTGAGGTGCTGATGGACTTCTGCCAGAGGTGAGCAGTGCAGACACGGGAAACATACTTTTAATCACGGGAGTTCTGGGGATGCAGTTCTATTTCTCAGTTCAGTTATCTTTCAGAAAGCACATTTGAGCATATCATCATAGCAAATCTGAGTCTGTTCAAAGTAAAGGACACTTCCCGAAGCAGTGGTTTCTTTGTGCATATAGATTTGCCAAGAGCAACTGCTGTGTCTTTTTGTTTTGTCAGCTGACACTGAGGGCTGGCAAACGTGGAGAGTGGGACAGTGGTCTGGCGAGGTGGGGGCATCGCAGGGACCCTCAGGGTCCTCGGGACAGCGGCCCACACAGCGCCACGTGTGGGCTGGCTGGGAGCAGCCCCCTGCCTCGTCTGGGTCGTCTGCTGCCGTCCCCACTCTCAGGGCTCTCGTTGGTGGCTGCAGGTGCACACTTTTCGTGCACACTTTTCCTGACTCGGAAGTGACTGTATCTGGTTGGTTATAGGTTGAGCATCCCTAATCTGAAATTTTCCAGATTGTGAAACTTTTTGAGCACCCATGTGACACTCAAAGTGAAATGTTCATTAGGGCATTTTGGATTTTTGGATCAGGGATACTAAACTGTTAAGTATAATGCAGATATTCCAAAATCAAGAAAAAAGAAATCCAAAACACTTCTGGCCCCAAGCATTTCAGATGAGGGATACTTGACCTGTACTGAGGCAGTGAGAGATTCGTTTTCCAGAGGCTCAGTTGATACAGCATGTTACGTTAGTCATTAAAAATGGGTTCTGTTGTCACCGTCTGAGAAACACTGTCCAGCAGATCATTGCCGAAGACACAATCCAGGAAGGGGGCTTTGTTTCTCCCCCGACCCTGTGTTCTCCACAAGGACCTGGGAACGTATCGGTCCGCAGTACGGTTCTCATGCCCTCACAGTGCGAGGGCTCTCTCCTGCGTAAGGCTACATTTCAGCACGACCAGCCGTGTGAGAGGTTCTTCCTCCTGGTGCCTGGCGGCCGGGACACCACACACCAGGCAGAGCAAAATCGCAGCCAACGCCTTTGTCCCCGGGGGTGAGAGCAGCTCCGCAGGGATGGGCGAGTGTGTGCACCTTCCTCCCTCTGATGCTCCGGCCCCTGGCAACCACGAGTCTGCTTCTGTCTTCCGATTCGCCTGCTTTGCACATCGCATGTCAACAGAATCGCACAACATGTGTTTGCCTTCTTTCCCTGAGCAAAATATTTGAGGTTCACCATGTCGTATCACGTATCAGAACATCATTCCTTTTTGTGCAACAAATACTGGTGGAAGGATGTATACCACACTTTGTTTATCCATTCGTTTGTTGATGGACACTTGGGTTGTTTCTCCTTTCTGGATGTTATGGATAATGCTGCTATAAACGTTGTTTACAGGTTTTGTGGGGGCCTATGTTTTCATTTTTCGTGGGCATATTCATAGGACTGGAGTTCCTGGGTCACGTGGCAGCTCTCCGCAACTCTTTGAGGGAATCCCAGACTGTTTTCCAAACTGGCTGCACCATCTTACATCTGCACTAGCAGTATAGGAGGGTTCCAGTTTTCCCAAATCATTGCGAAACCTTGTTGTGAACTGACTTTTTGACGACAGCTGTTTCACTGTGGTTTTATTTGCGCTTCCCTGATAGTGAATGATATTGAGCATCTTTTCCTGTGCTCGTTGACCATTTGCATGTCGTCTTTGGAGAAATATCTATTCACGTCCTTTATTCTTTTAAAAATGGTGTTGCAGTCCTATGCCACATATTAGTAACAACATTTCAGTCCACGTTGGGCCGTGGGTGCGCAGGTGGTTCCGTAGGAGCGTAATAGTGTGTTTTGACCGCACCTCTTCTGAGTCTGGCTAAGTTCAGATACACAGGTGCTTCCCTCGTGTCGCCCTTGCCGGCAGCACCCAGGAGGCAGCACGCTGGACAGTGTGCAGCCAGGAGCCACGGGACGTGCCCTCTGGTTTGTGTAAGGACACTGATGTCCACACAGTTCTCAGAACATCCCTGTTGTTCAGTGATGCCTGACTGCGTTTGTCTTCCTGAGTTGAACAAGTTCATTATATATTCTGGATATAAGTTCTTATCAGATACATGATTTGCAAATATTTTCTCCCATTTTGTGAATTGTCTTTTCACTCTCTTGATAGTGTCCTTTGATGCACAAAAGTTTTAAATTTTATTTATTTATTTATTTTTTTGAGACAGAGTCTCGCTCTGTTGCCCGGGCTAGAGTGCCGTGGCGTCAGCCTAGCTCACAGCAACCTTAAACTCCTGGGCTCAAGTGATCCTTTTGCCTCAGCCTCCCGAGTAGCTGGGACTACAGGCATGTGCCACCATGCCCGGCTGATTTTTTTTCTATATATTTTCAGTTGTCCAATTAATTTCTTTCTATTTTTAGTAGAGATGGGGTCCCGCTCTTGCTCAGGCTGGTCTCGAACTCCTGACCTTGAGCGATCCTCCCACCTCAGCCTCCCAGAGTGCTAGGATTACAGCTGTGAGCCACCACGCCCGGCCTGCTCTTTAGGTTTTTGATCCATTTTGAGTTATTTTGTACGTGGTTGGGTCCAGTTTCATTCTTTTGCATGTGGCTGTCTAATTGTCTCAGCACCATTTGTGGGAAGGACTGTTCCTTCCCCACTGAGTGGTGGTGGCTCCGTGTCAAAAGTCAGGTGACCATTCACGTGGTTATTTCTGGACACTCAGTTCTTTCCCATTGGTCCATGTCTGCAATAGGCCAATGTTGCAGCATTTGATCACTGTAGCTTTCTTTGTAGTAGGTCTTAAAAATGGGAAATTAGAGTCTTCCAACTTTGTTCTTTTTCAATATTATTTTGGCCATTCAGGGTCCTTTGCAATTCTATCTGAATTTTAGGATCAGCTTGTCACTTTTGACAAAGACAGTCGTGATCCTGGTAAGGATTGCCTTTAATCTGTAGATCAATCTGGGTAATATTGCCATTTTAATAACACTAAGTCTTACTTTCATTTTTGGATTATTCTTTGCTAATGAACAGAAATACCACTGATTTTTGTACATTGGTTTGCTGAATTCATTTATTAGCTCTAATAGTTTTCTTTAATGGATTCTTTAAGGTTTTCCATATATAAGAGCATGTCTTCTGTGAGTAGAGACAGTTTAACTTTTTCCTTTACAATGTAGATGCTGTTTGTTTCTTCTATATATTGAGGTTCCCTGGCTAGAGCTGTCAGTGCAGTGTAGAAGAGAGGGAGGGAGTGAGGGAGACGTCTTTGCCTTGTTCCTGATTCAGGGGAGAAGCTTTCAGTCTTTTATCATTAAATCTGATGTTAGCCGTGGGTTTTTCATAGATACCCGGTATCAGATTGAAGATGTTCCCTTCTATTTTCGGTTTACTGAGTGTTTTTTATCATGAAAGGATGTACAAGTTTGTTTGTTTCTCTGTATTTATTGAGATAATCATGTGGGTTTTGTTTTTATTCTAATGATAACTAATTGTTATATTAATTGACTTTTGGATGTTAAACCAACCTTGCATTCTTGGGATAAATCCTACTTGGCCATGGTACATAATTCTTTTTATATTTGCTGGATTGGGATTGCTAATATTGGAGTTTTTGTGGTTTCTTGTTGACTAATGTGATTGTCGCGCCCCCCATAGAAGCACAGAGCACCCCGCTCTGGAGGCGGGGGGACTGGGAACGCCAGCACCAGAGGAGATGCTGAGGAGGCTTTTACTGTATTTGCATTTCAGTTCGAGAAGTTGTGACCACTCAGAGAATTCTGATTCGGTCCCCGGTGGCCGCACAGGGAATCAGGATATTCTCTCCAGGTTGCAGGTGAGATAGAGCACACCAAAATGTGGTGTGTTCACTGCCATTAAGCCATCTTCTGTTAAGATACTTATTATAGGCCAGACACCGTGGCTCACGCCTCTAATCCTAGCATTCTGGGAGGCCGAGGCAGGAGAATCACCTGAGGTCAGGAGTTCCAGACCAGCCTGAGCAAGAGCAATCCTCCCGCCTCAGCCTCCCCGAGTGCTGGGATTAGAGGCGTGAGCCACCACACCCAGCCTCACAGTCCTTTTTCTCATGTCAGTGTCATAAAATACAAAGACTCTGGAAATGATCTAGAATGACGGAAGCTCGTGAGCTGTGACAGTAAAATGCCCCCGACCCTGCACCATCTGGGGTCCTAGTCGTTCTGCAGCTGACAGGACACACAGAGCTATGGTCGCATGTGATGCTGGAGTCCCTCACGGCCGAGGGAGCTGGAACCAGCTGAGGAAATGCACACAGATGCGTTTGGGGTCAAGGCCTTTGTGTTCACAATTCACCCTGCAGTTGTCCAGAAAAGAATCGTGTGTGACACACGCCTGCCGGCACAGGGAGAGCGAGAACGGTAGTGGGCGAGATGTCAGGGCAGCTGCACCTGCGTGAAGGGCACGTGGGTGTTTCTCGCGCGCTCTTTTACTTCTGCAGTTTACCAGTGGTTTCCACGTGACAAAGCTGCTCCCACTTGCTCCTTTTGCCCCGGCCCCTGCGGAGATCTCACTGCAGACTCCTCTCTCCGGGTCCCCACCTTGGCCAGCAGTGAGCCCTGCGGCCTTTCTCTTCCCCCTGAGGGCGAGAGACACCTGCACCCTGGAGATGACAGGTGAGTGTCTCAGCCTCGCTCTTTTCCAGGAGATGGCCGTGGAGCTGGAGCTGGAGCGGGGCGGCCGCTCCCCCTCACGGGGGCACTTCCTCTTCCGGGTTTTCCGCACGAGGCTCCAGGCTCTGCCCGGCGGGTGGGACGTGGCCGCCAGCCTTCAGAGACAGCAGGAACTGCTCACGTACAAACGGTAACCCAGCGCACAGTGGTTTCGCAGTGGCTGTCCCAGCTTTGTCTCTGCACAGTAGAGTTTTCCCCGTGAGTTACCTATTTCCGTGCCCTCGCCCCAAGCCCATGATGGTTCCATCTCCTTGGCGCTTCCCGCGGAGAGCGAATTCTGGAGGTTTGACAAGTGCTTTGGGTGAAAACCTTCCCCGCAGCCGGAAGAGCCCCTCTGTTGAGGGATGTGGCATGGGGAGCTCAAGTCCACTTGAAGAGGAGGGTGTGTTCCAAGATGTCCCCTGTGGCCGTGCTCACCGTAGAGAGTGTGGCACGATGCAATTTCCTGGTCACAGGGAACTGCTTCACTACACTGCGCTGCGTGCTCCTGCTCGGTTTCACGCAACTGTCCAGAATTGGTTTTTTTGGTAACATACCCAAGATGCCTGTGGTGGGCCGGCACGGTGCCGAGCGTGTGCTCAGGGCAGACCTGTGGGGGGACAGGGACGCAGCTGCAGGCTCTGGCTCTGACAGCGTCGCTGGGTTTGCGGGTCTGGGCCCGTGGGCAGGAGCGAGTGTGTGCCGCGCCCTCACTGCCGACCTTCCTCCCAAGGCTGCTCCTCCGCCTGCCGCCGTCTGTGCTCCTGGGCAGCTTCCAGGCCAAGCCGCCCACCGCCCCCTGCTGCGAGGACTTCTTCCACCTGGTCAACTCTGAGCTGGTAGGTGCCGTGTGCCCGTGGGACACACCGTCCTGGGCAAGGGCCCAGCGCAGACGCCAGCTGTCGGCCGTTTTTCCGCACAGTTTCCCTCGAGGTTTAACAATTTGGACCCGTGGGATTTGGAGACCATTCTGGATGCCAGACAACTCCCTAATTTTTTCCGATTTTGACTGTTTCCTGTGTACAGAAGCCAAGTGGTGATTTGGTAACTACTGCTGCTGCCAGGCAACCATTTCCTTTCATTTTAGACACCAGTAAAAGCAGAAGGTGGCACTTGCAGGCGTCCCAGTGTCAAGGCTCGCTCTAGCCCAATGAGGGCGGCTTCTCCTAAGGGCTACTGTTTTTGGAGACAGGGTCTCACTCTGTTGCCCAGGCTGGAGTGCAGTGGTGCAGTCTGTCACAGCTCCCTGCAGCCTCGAGCTCCTGGGCTCAAGCCATCCTCCTGCCTCAGCCTCCTACAGTGCTGGGCCCACAGGCATGCGCCACCGTGCCCGGCCTCCTTACGATTCTCTTCAAATTCTTACCAAAGGTGGTTTTCTGGAAGCTCTCTCAGAATCACACGCGATGGCAGTTAGATGAGAAGACGTGACGTGCTTGGGTGGTGGAGGACAGAAGGAGACGACAGTTGGGCAGTGGTGTCATCCCAGGGCCCTGAGCTAGCCGCTGCCGCACGCTCCTCCCCAGCTCCCAGCCGGAGCCCCTCTGTGCGGCCTGAGCTGGCCAGCCGAGGGATGAGGCTGCACAGAGAAGCCGTTAAAAAGGCCTGTGAGCTGGGAGCCTCTGGCAGCAGGCGGGCTGGGCCCCTGGTCAGTGGTCCAGGCCGGGGGGTCGGCCGGGGGTTGATTCCCAGCTCCCGAGCCCCCCAGAGCATCCTGTTCATGGCGGAGCCTGCACAGCAGTCTCTGGTCTCACCCCTTGCCCTGCGGCCCTTCCTTACCGTCTCGCTGATCTCTTGCAGAGAAACTGCTGCTCCCACGGAGGTGCCCTGACGCACGACATCACCGCCCACTTCTTCAGGGTAAGCCGGGCCCCAGCCTCCTCAGAGCCCCTTGGCGGGTCCCGGGCTGGGTTCTCACAGCGCCCGGACTGTCCTGGGCCTGGGCTGTGGCAGCCGCTGAGCTGCTGGGGTGGCGTCTTCCGCAGGGTCTGCTGCACGCCTGTCTGCGGAGCGGCGACCCCTCCCTGACAGCCGACCTGCTGCTGGCCGAATGCCAGACCAAGTGCCCTTTGATCCTGACTTCCGCGCTGGTAGGCCCATCTGCCACTGTCTGCTCGGGGTGTTTCTGGGATGGGTAGGGGACTCCGCAGCCACCCAGGGCTTCTCAGAAGCTGCTCTGTTTCCCACTGTGTTCGTCCTCGTTACAACAGGAGAAACGGGAGCTGGGCGGGAGCCTCGGCACACAGCAGATGGGGCGGCAAGTCTCCCGTTCTCAGAACCGTGCCCACCCCGTGCTCATCTCAGATGTGTCTGTGGGTCTCGTTCCCTCGCGCGGTCTCTGTGCGTAGACCGGGGGCTGTGCCTCCGTGGTGTGACCGCGTGTCTGGCCTCGCTGCCTCAGGATGTGGGAACAGAGGGGCCACCCCAGCTCCCTGCTGTGTGTCGCAGACTCCCCTGTGATGTCACATTCTAGGGTCCAGGCTGTGGGAGGAGCCTGCAGGGTGACCGTGGCTGCCTGGTCAGGGTCCTGGAAATGTGCGCTGTCCTCCTCGGTGTCCTGACGTAGAGGACCGGCCCTGGCCTAGCCGTGGGAGCCGAGGTCCATTTCCTGCGAAGCAGCGCGTTCCCCAGAGAGCTCCCTGCACGGTCTTTTTTTTTTTTGAGACAGAGTCTCACTCTGTTGCCTGGGCTAGAGTGAGTGCCGTGGCATCAGCCTCGCTCACAGCAACCTCAAACTCCTGGGCTCGAGCAATCCTACTGCCTCAGCCTCCCGAGTAGCTGGGACTACAGGCATGCGCCACCATGCCCGGCTCATTTTTTCTATATGTTTTTAGCTGGCCAATTAATTTCTTTCTATTTATAGTAGAGACGGGGTCTCGCTCTTGCTCAGGCTGGTTTCGAACTCCTGAGCTCGAGCGATCCGCCCGCCTTGGCCTCCCTGCGTGGTCTTGGCACCTCATGTCTGGCTGCTCGCTTGCCTCTCACCTGGGCGGATGTCCCTGCACGGAGCTCCCTGCCGGACGAGGCACGCAGGGGCACCTCTCTAGGCCAGGCGCCCCCTTCCCCAGACCCACGTCTTGTCAGTGAGGACAAGGACGCCTCCTGGGGTTGCTCTGAGCTTGAAATGAAAAGTAGGCTGTGCGCGGTGGCGCACGCCTATGATCCCAGCACCCCGGGAGGATCGCTTGAGCCCAGGAGTTCGAGGTTGCTGTGCACTGTGGCGAGGCCGCTGCACTCCAGCCAGACCCTGTGTTAAAACAATGGACAAATTAGTTAATGAGTAAGTTATGAGGTGACCGATGCGCGGTAGCCACGCGGCTGCCTGTTGGTCACTGCAGGCTCTGGTCTTCTGGTCCCGGCGTGGGAGTGTGTCCCATGCAGCGCCCTCTCTCCGCAGCTGTGGTGGCCGCGGCTGGAGCCTGTGCTGCTGTGCCAGTGGAGGCGGTGCTGCCGGGGCCCGCTGCCGCGGGAGCTGCAGAGGCTGCAGGAAGCCCGGCGCTTTGCCAGAGAGTACGTGTTGCCACCGCGTGGGGGCGCGGGTGCGGGCATGGGCGCCCGGCTGTGCTTTGGGACCTGCTCTGGGCTGGTCAGGGACACCGGGCAGCCTCTGTGAGATCTGTGTGAAAAGGGTGAAGGGACGAGCTCTGCCCCGCCAGCGAGTGGGAAGCTCGAGCGTGTTTTGGGAAAGACCGAGTCAGCAGTCTCGTTTCAGCTCAGTGTGTCCTACCTGCCCGCCCTCCTCCAGCATCCAGTGGGGGTCCCGAGGTAGGGCCTGGGGCTGGCAGTGCCCTGGGGGTGTGTCAGGGTGCAGATTCTCAGCCCACCCTGACCTGTGGACCCCAATCAGGTGTTCTGGGCTGGGCCCAGTGGTCTGTCTAGGTTAACCCACCCTCCTCAGGGCCTCTGACAGTCCGCGGTGCCTGCTGAATGCAAGGAGAGCTGTGTGCTCAGAGGTCCTTGCAGAACAGCTTTGTCACCAGAGTTCTGAATCCCCAATGCCTGCCTGCGTTCTCAGAAAACAAGAGGAAAGCAGGTCTCACCTACCAACCCTAATTTAACAAAGATCAGATTGTTTAAAGTTTCTTAAACCAACTACATAATTATTTTATTTTCTGCCAATTTTTAACTTGCTGGAAAAGTGTTAGGTACCACACTGGTAGCAGACGTTCCTTTGTCTTCTCTCAGGAGGGGACACCTGACCCATTCGCAGGCCAGGTGTGGAGAACTGAGCTTAGGCAGCCAGACAGGACGAGCCCTGCCTCTCCGTGATGTTGGCCGGAGCTCTCAGGCGGCCACGGGCGTCAGCATGGCTGCCTAGGGCAGTCCTTGCGCTGAGCCAGGGGCACGCGGGATGCAGACCTCACTTCTCACAGCTCTGAGCCCCTGTGGGGAAGGTGAGCCCCACAGGTGTGCAGGGCTGTCACAGCAGAGGAACAAGGATGTAGTTGACGGCTTGGTTCTCTCTCTTCCAGCTTCCTGTCCCCCGAGGCAGCCTCCCCTTCACCCCACCTGGCCTGGGTCTCGGCTGCCGCCTTGCACTTCGAGATTCAGCAAGTCAGGAAGGAAGACGTCCGGAGACAGCTGCAGAAGCTGGACTGTGCGGGAGAGGAGGCAAGACACCCATTCCGCTTCTTTTTTTTCCTAGTAAACTTTTAATCAGTGTATTTCTCAGGGTTTGCTTAATTAACTTTTCCTAAGAACAAACGTGAGGTTTGACGTTCTTGTCACTGAGTTTATAGGTCTTACGGGCACCCTCAGCTGCACACCCATGGCAACCTGGCCTAGGGCAGGGCTGCCATGGCCACAGGACGGGGGCAGAGGAGGGCGCTCCCAGTCCCAGGCCAGGGACCATTCTAGACTCGACCCTGGAGAGGCCCTGACTGCCCCCAAGGCCAGTGGCACCAGGTGTTTTCTGTAACAAGTGCCAAGTGCACAGAGTGGCGACTCCCAGAGGAGAGCTGGGGTGAGCCGTCCTCTAGTCCCCACTCCTGAATGTGGGCGGGTCTCGGAGTCAGCTCACGGCTTACACACTGACCTGAGGGTTCTCGCAATCGTAAAAACCAGACAGGCGTTCTTCCCAGTCCATTTTCCGAAGGGATTTCAGTGGCTCCGGAGCCTTCACACCCGAGTGTGAGGGTGGCCCCTGGGTCAGAACGGCCGTGGCTTGTCTTCTGACAGGAAGCCTCATGGCTCCCACGGCCCGGAGACTCCAGCCACGATTTGTCGCTGCTGCCACTTTTTCAAATTGCTTTTAGCGGTGCGTAAAGGCAAGTATAAAATGACCCACTCAGTAATAATTTGTTTGCAATTAAGCTGCTGTTTTTATTCTGGAAAGGATTTATGGCCTAAGTGAGCAAAGGTTTAGGCAAGGAAGAAAGTACATGCGGGTCTTACTTAGTATTACAGCGCACAGGTAATTTTGTTGCAATAATGGTACGTTTTATTTGCAGCTTTTGGTTTTCCTTTTCTTCTTTTCCTTGATGGGCCTGCTGTCATCACATCTGACCCCAAAAGTAAGTCAGACTTCATCGGCTGCGGTGGCCATCTCCCACCATGGGCTGGGCAGTGGCCCCAGGCCCCCCCATCAGGGTCCCTGGGTATCCCAGGTGTGAGAACTCCCAGGCCCTAGGCCTTTACTTTAGAACGTGGTGCGGCACCCTGGGGTGTGGACACCCGACGGTCCCTGGCCGCCTACATGTGTCCTGCTGGAGCCTCTTCGCAGAGCCCTGGCGTAGCGCCTTTTACAGGCCACCAGTTTGAATGAGAAAAGAGGAAACACCCTCTTGCCACTCGAGCTCAGGTTGGTGCTACAAACAGCCTCTCTCAGGGTTCTTCTCTCTCGGGGCACAGGCGGCCGTCGACTCCCCGAAGGCTTTGGTGGTTTGTGCCGAGGTCCTGGCGTGTCTGCAGAAGAGGAGGATACCCTGGCTGGCGCTCTTCCAGCTGACAGAGACTGGTAAGCGCACTGAGGGGACCCAGGGCTGGTGTGTTCCTGTCTGTGGTGTGGGAAGGTGTGATGGCAACTGTTGTTTTCTTTAGAAGCAACTTTCAGATGGTCAAGAACAAGCCCTCCGTGGGCTCACTTTACACGTTCATTTTTATGAGTTCATCTTCTTGCTGGGTTCATAAGCTCCATTTTACTTGGGACAAACTCAGTACAAACTTGTTCAAAGCAACGAGAGAATTTACTGGAGCACTGGTGGGGCCAAGGGTGCCACCAGGTCCACGGTGTCTCCTGGCCTGTTTCCAGCACCTCTCACTGGTGCCCAGGGAGCCTGAGCCCCAGGCCTCCCGGAGACATGGTGTCCCCTGCCCTGGACAGGCAGGTGTCCAGAGCCGACTGACCCTGTCCTTGTTGCAGATGCCGGGCTGGGGCAACTCCTCCTCCGTGTGGCCCCGAGTCAGCACACCAGGTTGCTGCCCTTTGCCTTCTACAGGTATGTGCACCTGTGGGCTGGTCCAGGGAAGCCCACGCGGACTCTCGCAGTCAGGGTTGTCTGTAGCGCTGCTTCACAGATGAGCAGATGATCCATCAGTGACAGCTCTTGTCATCACGTCTCTGCCCCTAGTCTCCTCGCCTGCTTTGACGGGGACGCTGCTGTCAGCGAGGAGGCCTTCCTGCGCGTCGCTGTCGACATGTACCTGCAGCTGGTCCAGCTCTTCCTGGCCGGGGAGACCAGTGCAGTCTCGCTTCGGGCCGGCAGGGACCCAGAGCTCCAGGGCCAGGTAGGTGCAGAGGCCAGTCCCACCTCCAGGCAAGCCCCCAGCCTGAGGCCCCTCCTGCCCAGGGACAGCCTGCTGGTTGTGGGCACCGGTCCTGCCACGGTGCGCATGTTAACCTGTGACTGCCTGTCTTCCCTCTAGGGCAACCCCATGGAACTCATCACAGAAGCGCGTCTTTTTCTGCTGCAGTTAATACCTCGGTGCCCGAAAAAGAGCTTCTCAAACATGGCAGAGGTAACACCAGGATGCTCACCTTGGGGTTTGTAACACCTTAGGTCCACAGGAGAGGTGCTGTCCTCCCACTCCTCCCACGTCTACAGACACGGCTGCTCAGGTCCCCTCCGTCCCCAGAGGCTGTGGGCCAAGCACACGTGTCTCCTCACAGCTGCTGGCTGACCGTGGGGACTGTGACCCAGAAGTGAGCGCCGCCCTCCTGCGCAGGCAGCAGGCTCTGCCCGCCGACCTGTACCAGGAGCCTCACCTCTTCCGCCTGGACTCGTCACCACGTACCAGCCCAGCCCCTTTGTGAATAATTTATTACAAGCATAAAAAGTGGATTATAAACCTCCTTGGTTGCTCTAGTGGGGAAAGAAATAAATTATGTAAATCAGCATCTGGCCCCAAGTCAGTTGGTATTTGTAGGAACATAAACCCTGGTCCCAAAACAGCTCAAGGCTACGTGAGCTACACACCAAGCCGCCGCCGCCAGCCCTGGTGACATGTGCACACGGAAAGGGTGTGTGAGGAACCCCACGTTCCCACCTGCAGGCCTCAGGTGGGCTCGGGCTTCACAGCCTGGTCTTCCGTGGTCCCAGGGGGGCTTGGTGGCCCAGGTGGTGGCTCCGCCTCCAGGGGCAGGGCCTTGTCCTGGGTCTGCGTCAGCGGGTGCACCATGGACATGTGCACGTTGAGGTTGTGTGCCTTCTCGAACCGCCGGCCACATTGGTCACAGGCGAAGTCCAGCTCGGTCTCAGCCTTGTGTTTGGTCATGTGGTACTTGAGGGACGCCCGCTGCCTGCACTGGAACCCGCAGACTTCACACCTGGGGGGCAGAGGTGTGTGAGGAAGGGCCTGTGCCAGGCACAGCCTCCAGGAGGCACCCGGCCCACACTCACTGCAGAGGCTTGGCTCCCGAGTGGCGCATCTGGTGGACCAAGAGGTGCTTCCGCTGCTTGAAGGTCTGTCCACACTCGTCACAGATGTAGTTCCGCACTTCTGAAAAACCAAAGATGGGGTGAGCACAGTCACCTACATGCTCAGATCTCCTGGGACAGGACAGTCTCAAGCGTCACAATCAGGAAAAGCACACTCAAGTCCTACAGCTGGCCTTGCAGAGTCCTCCACAGACACAGGGTTTGAATCCACCAATACTGTACTTTTGGTCCACGTTTGGCTCAAAGTCCATGTATATGTGGACCCAAGCACTTCAAACCTGTGTTCAAGGGTCGGCTGTATACGTAACAAGTTTAAACAGGAAGGAATTCAGTTCAAGGGAACTGCCCCTCGTGGACAGGGCAGGAGCAGGAAACGCAGGCCTGTGTACGTCATAGCGCTGAAACTGTAGGGAGTCACGAGGTTGTTGTGAATATGTAACACGGGCCCAAGGTGAGAACACATGCAGAGAAAAGGCTAGAAGAACTAAGCACTCACACGTGGGAGGTCCCTATGTATGTGCTCTATTTTTTTGACAATTGCTAAATGCATGTGAGTTACTTTATATTCCAAAACAGATTAAAATAAGTGGGTATTTTTAGATAATGAGCTTACAAAAGGGCACCAAGATTTCTTGGCTGTCAGTCATGACAAACTGCCTCAATCCTGGGGAGAGACTGTTTTGCTCGGGGGGGGGGGGTTGTCACGGGCAGGCAGAACCACAGACAGATTTGGCCTCCACCTGCCTTTGTGACCCATGAGCACCTGAAGGCCCAGGTGCAGCCCTGGGCCTCCTAGAAGGGTGCCCACCTGGGCACGGCCCCCCAACTCCAGCATGGGGCCTATGCTGGGATCCGCCCCCACACGTGCCATGCCTGTGACGGTCGGCGTGTGAGGGCAGGTACCTACCTGTGTGGATGAGCTTCACATGGCGCTGCAGGTAGCGGTCAATCATGAACACCTTGTTGCAGCCAGGGTGGGGGCAGGGCCTCTCTCGGACCTCCTCGTGGTGCTCCTTGATGTGCTTCTGCAGGAGGGGCCCAGGGAGAGACCCTCAGTGCCTCACCAGGACAAAGTCCCGCCTGGCTGAGTGGCACATCCCACCTCCCAAGGACCCTGCTCAGCGCCCTGGGTGGCTGGTGGCTGACCCTTCAGCTATATAGCAGGCTGTCCCTCCAGGCAGGACAGATCCCACCGTCCTGGCCCTACACACCTCGCTCCCTTAGAGCCTCACTCTAAGCAGCATCTGGACCGACAAGGCTGCGTCTCTAGAGTGAAAGGCTGGCTCCACGTCCTCCCCCTGGGGACGGGCTGGCGGTGGCTGCCCCGAGCCTCTGTTAGCCTGGGTTCAGGAGAGTCCCTGGGCACAGTCTGTGCCCAGCTCTGCAGAAACACGCGGCTCAGGCTGACACCCGCCGTGCCTCAGTCGGGCACACCCAGCCCTCACCTTCATGCCGTCAGCCCCGCGGTACACGGCCGTGCAGCCCTGGTAAGGACACTTGTAGATGGTGGGAAGCTCCTCCCTGCAAGGCAGAACACGGTGGAGACGTGGCCCACGGGCAGGGCAGGCCCCACACTCCAGTCCCCTCACCTCTCGCAGCGGAGCTTTTTCTTCCATCCGGGCTTGGGCCCAGGTTTCTTACGCATTTTTGGTTCTTCAGCCTTCTTGGCTTCTTTGCTTTCACTCTTCTTACCAGAGATCCTGAAGAAAAAAAGATACACCCAAATTCTAATCTCTATTCGCAAACGTTCCTTGTCTCTAGAAACACGAGAGGATTTTTCTCAAGCTTCCGTGACTGAGTTGCTTCTGTGCTAACTGGCCCTCAAATCTCCCCGCAGCCACCAAAGCCAGAGCAGCTCCGTGAGGCTAAGAGGCCTGAACTGCCGCCTCTCAAGCGGACGCAGCCCAGAAGGGGGCAGGGCACGGCAGCATGCGGTGTGTCTGCTACAGAGGTAGCTTTTTGGAACTGAATCCTGTTCTAGGCACCAAAACCAAAAACTGGAGCCATCACAGGAAATGGTGGGGCAGGGAAGCTTTAGGGGCCAGTCCCGTCACCGACACCACCACTGCCTGAACAAAGTTCAGAATCCACTACCTTGCAAATCTCAAGCCTGATCACTCACAGCAACCAGGCGGAGCGTGAGAGGGGAGAATAGCTCTTCTCTGGTAAGGGACATGCCACCAACTGCTGCCCCTGTTCCCTAGCCCCACCGTGGCTGCAGGGAGACCACCCTGCATTCCTGGGGATGCTGGCTGGGGCCAGGATGGGCAGTGGGGACCATGCCCTCCAAAAATTCAGGGTTTTGTCTTTCAGTTGTTCTGGCAGGTCCCTAAGGGGCGGCCAGTGCAGAGGCAACAGCTTCCCCTGTGGTGTCTGCCAGAAGACTTAAAGAGAGAAATACACCCATTTTTCCTTTTTGGATCCAACATTTAAACAAATCCCTGTTAACAATAGAAAGGGGCCGGGCACGGTGGCTCATGCCTGTAATCCTAGCACTCTGGGAGGCCGAGGCTGGAGGATCGTTTGAGATCAGGAGTTCGAGACCAGCCTGAGCAAGAGTGAGACCCCGTCTCTACTAAAAATGGAAAGAAATTAATTGGCCAACTAAAAATATATAGAAAAAATTAGCCGGACATGGTGGCAGTCCCAGCCACTCAGGGAGGCTGAGGCAGGAGGATCGCTTGAGCCCAGGAGTTTGAGGTTGCTGTGAGCGAGGCTGATGCCACAGCACTCTAGCCCGGGCAACACAGTGAGACTCTTGTCTCAAAAAAAAAAAAAAAGGCTAGAAGGGAAGTTCCTCACCATGACAAAGGCCATATATGGAAAACCCACAGCAAACACCATGCTCGATGGTGAAAGACTGAAAGCCTTTCCTTAAGATCAGGGACAAGACAAGGAGGCCACTTTTGCCACTGTTACTCAACACAGTGCTGGAGGTCCTAGGCAGAGCAGTTGGGCAAGAGTAAAAGAATTAGGAAGAAAAATGATCTCTGTTCACAGATGACATGATATATATAGAAAATCCTGAAGAATCACACACAAAAAGGCTAATAAATGACTTTGGCAAAGTTGCAGGGTATAAAATCCACACACAAGACCCAGTTATATTTACATATACTGCCAATGAACAATCAAAAAGGAATTAAGAAAATAATTCATTTGCAATAGCATCAAAAGAAATACTTAGGACTAAACTTAACCAAGGAAAAAGACTTATACAATGAAAACTACAAGAGTCCAAGTATGGATGGCCACACCTGTAATCCTAGCACTCTGGGAGGCTGAGGCACTTGAAGTCAGGAGTTTCAGACCAGCCTGAGCAAGAGTGAGACCCTGTCTCTACTAAAATAGAAAAAATTAGCCAGATGTGATAGTCCCAGCTATTCAGGAGGCTGACACAGGAAGATCGCTTGAGCCCAGGAGTCTGAGGTTGCTGTGAGCTATGATGATGCCACAGGCAACAGAGTGAGACTCTGTCTCAGAAAAATATAAAATACAACTACAAGAGACTGCTGAAAGAAAATTCAGCAATGATGAAATTCAGAAATGATGGCCTGGCACAGTGGCTTACACCTGTAATCCTAACACTCTGGGAGGCCAGGGCGGGAGAATTGCTCAAGGTCAGGAGTTCAAGACCAGCCTGAACAAGAGTGAGACCCCATCTATACTAAAAATAGAAATAAATTATCTGGACAACTAAAAATATATAGAAAAAGTCAGCTGGACGTGGTGGCACATGCCTGTAGTCCCAGCTACTCGGGAGGCTGAGGCAGAAGGA
>VBSM01000807.1:327778-349578 GCA_008086735.1 Cheirogaleus medius | reverse complement strand
CGGCCTCCCAGAGTGCTAGGATTACAGGCGTGAGCCACCGCACCCGGCCTCAGCTGTGTTCTTTTAAAGCTCCACTGAGGACTCCCAGGTGGGAGCCAAGTGCCCACATGGGGACAGGTGCACATACCCAGACAAGATGAAAAAGGCAGCAAGCTGGTCCCCTTCTAACTTGATATCACCAGCAGCTGTGCCCAACCACAGCGCTGTGGGGTCTGGGCCCGCCCCAAACAAGGGCCCTGTGCCTCCCCTCTGCCTATAAGCAGAAGAGACCAGTCCACACTGGCCCCAACAGGGTGTCACCAGGCAGCTGACCCAGAGCAGCAGCCGCAGAGGCCACAGCCATTCTCTTCCCCCACGTCCCACACACAAGGGCTCCATTCTCCTCTCCCCTCAGTCCCCTGGGCCCACAGGAATGACAGTGCACAGGCTTAGAGCAAGCCTGGATGCCAGACGAGCATGTCTGCACAGAAACTGCTGAGAGGGTCCTGCCTGGGGAGGAACAAGAGGCCCAGCTAGGCTGGCGGTCCCTCCAGTCATTTCGGTCAGCTCCTCTCAGACCACACTGTGACCACCACCCAGAGTGGCGGGAACATTCACTTTCTGCTAAAACCCCATCCCGCTCAGCAATACGGAATCTGGTCCAGCTCAAGCCAGACGTGCCTCCTACCTGGGGCCCCGCTGAGGGGTGGGCCTGGCTGAGGTGGGGAGCCCGGCCCAGGCCGCACAGGACTGCCATCTGGAGGAGGCTGGGCCGCGTCCGTGCTAGGCAGGGTCTTGGTCTCGGCCCCAGCCGTGGTCCCCGTCCCTCTGCCCTGGGAGATCTGAGGGGCAGCCCCGGCGGGGTCAGACCCCCGGTTCTCGGTGAGTCGCGGTGCCGTCTCCTTGTCCCACGCCCACTTGACCGCCAGCGCGCTGTCCAGCAGGAAGGCCCTGCAGCTGGAGTCGGTGTCCATGGCATAGTCGTGGCCCTGGTCGCAGGCCCACACGGCCTGGATGACGCCGCAGTACTCAGAGGACAGCGTCCTCTGCAGGCTAGGCAGGGCCCTGCAGCTGGCCGCGTGTCCGTGCACCCACCCCACCAAGCCGTGCAGGCACGGAGGGCTCGCAGTGATCAGATCCACTGAGAAGAGTCAACAGAGACGTCAGCGCCAAGGCCGGTCAGCACCCAGCCCAACCTCCAGAGCCCACCCTCGCACCAGGGGCAGACTCACCCAGACATGCTCCCTCTTCCACCCCTGTCGGGGTCTGGGCACCGGCCCTGCAAAGAATCAGTGTGGCCGTGAGCAGGTCGGGCAGCCTGGGGTTCACACTGCTTCTCCAACAGAAGCCTCCTAAGGTTTCAAACCTCACCTCTGCCTCCACCCAGAACTCCTTCCTGGGAACCCTCCCCTCTTCCCTTCCAGGGACTGCCCCTCACCCTCAGAGATCTACATGCACCTGCCCACCCCAGCATCTCCCTGTTCGCCTGTCTCGCACCAGTCCCACAGGTGCTCATACTGGCTTCTGCTCAGCAACTCACAGCCCACACCCCAACCCCAGAGGCTCCTCCCAAGGTACTCTCCTGTCCCCCAAACAGCACCTGGCACACAGGGGTGTTGAACCCCTGGACGTGCCCTGAACAGAAACAGAAGAGCCTACTTTGCACAAGGCTTCCAATGGCCCGTCGGAGAGATGTTGACTCTCTGCAGAAAGGACTTGAGGAGGCCGTGGCACTGGTAGAACTGGGCGTGGCAGTTCTTGCAGACAAACTGAGACAGAGCCGGGTCCTGGTGGACAGCCACCCCCAGCAGGCACTGGAAGTCCCTGAGGAAGACGCGCTCCCCTGGCGATGGTCTCTCTGAGTGCTCCCCAGGTGCCCTGTCAAAGATGCTTCGGAGACTCCTGGAGGAGAACTTCCCGTGGCAGAGGCGACAGTGCCCCATGGCAAGAGCCCGGCCTGTTCCTGGGCAAAGCAACAGGAGGCATCAGCAGTCAGCCTGGGAGGCCGGCCAGCAAGCAAGGGGCGTCAAAGACGCCATTTCTGAAGAGGCAAGCGCCACCGTCCAGCCTCCCAGCGCCCGAGGGGAAGAAGCCCCTCCATGGGGCCTCTGCAGACACCAAAGGCAGGCTGGGCACTGGGCTTCCAGAGGAACACTTGGCCTTTTGGAGGACGTGGCTGATGGAGGGCCACTGGTCCAAGAAGCCTTTCAAGGAGCTCTGAATGCCTCCACAGCTGTGGCCACGCACAGATGAAGCGAGGAACTGAATTTCTCCTCAGCTGTGTCCGTGCCATGCCTTCAAGGAAACAACTGGGGTTTCCTGTCGGCCAGGTGTAGGTGATACCGCCTCCTTTCCTGCCCCCAAGAGGAGTAAACGAAAGCATGCGCAAGGCAGTCTCAGAGAGCAAAAAGCATCTGCTGCCAGGCGGGGACCAAGCAGTTCTGAGGACACCCCTGGGGTCTGTTTTACTCAAGAGGAAACTGAAGTTCAGGGAGATTAGGCAATTATCTCAGTGTTACAGAACACAAAGCAAGACCAGGACAGAAGCCCAAATCTGTCTGACTCTAAAACTTGACCACTAAGTCCTTAACAAGCTTAGAGAATTGGGCACCAAAGGGTTGGCTCTCTTGCCGAAGGTCACCCCTACGCCGCTGCCACAGAAGCCAGAGGGCCAGTGCGACAGCTCTCTTGGCCCAGTTGGCCAGAAGAGGCCTCTTTCGAGCTGGGAGGGCTAAAGGGGCGGGGAAGAGAAAGCCCTAGGGATGGTCACCTGGGGTTGCGGGGTGGAGGGGATGTGGTTCTTGGGGCGGTGGTTCCGCCCAACTAGAGCCTCCGTCGCGACCCCAGGGCCGCCCCCGTCACGACTGGACCCCCAGGCCGGCCTGACCCACCTGGCTCGTCGGCGCCGTCTTCGCCCGCGTCCCCGCAGGCCCGCGCCGGGCCCCAGTCGAGCCGCGCCGCCGCCACCAAGGCCGCCGCCCCTTCCACGCTCTGCCCGCCGCTGCGGGACGGGCGGCCTCTAGGCCGGCCGCCGCCGCCACAGCCACCGCCGCCCGAGCCTCCGCGCTGCCGGGCCGCCCCAGGCGATAAGAAGCGGCCGAGTCGGTCCCGCTTCATGGCGGCGGCCGCCACTCAAGGCCGGCCGCGTACTGCTCGGCCCCGCCGCTGTCTGGCTCTGCCTGGCGCGTTGGAAGCAGAGCGGAGCAGGAGGGCAGAGGGGAGCGGAGCTGGCGAGGCGGGCGAGCCGGACGCCGGGCGCCAGTGCTGCCCGGACCGCTCCCCTCTCCGACCCGACCCGCTGCCCGCGCTGTGCGGGTCGCGGGACGGACGAGGCTCGCCCAGACCTCGCGACAAGCCCGCCAGGACCCGCTGCTCCCGCCTCTCAGCGCCGGGAAACGGCGGCGCGGGGCGGGCAGCGCCGGCCTAGGCCCCAGGCGCGCAGGTGCCGGAGCGCGCTGCCGAGAGGGCGGCCGGGCTCGCACGCAAGACGCGTCGGCTTTGCCCTCAGACGCTCGCGGCAACTACGTGAGGAGGCTCCTTCCCCAGTCCCTCTGCGACAGGCCCGCCCCAGTCACTGACAGGACCTGCCCCGGGCTCCGCCGCCCCCGCCGCTTCTACCCGCTGGGGCCCCGGTTCAAGTGGCCCAGACGCCGGAAGTGCGTCCGGGCCACTTCCGGCGGTCCGCGGCTCGGCGGCTCCCGCACCCGCGCAGGCTACGTTCCGGGCTCTCGGGCGCCCGCCCCGCCCCGGGCCTCTGCCGCCGCCGCCTCCCCCGCCCGGCGCCATGGCCGCTGCGGCCGGGGACAGCGCGGTGAAGCCGCTGCAGAGCGCCATGAAGCTGGCCAACGGGGCCATCGAGCTGGACACTGGCAACCGGCCCCGGGTGAGGCGAGGCGGGGGCGGGGCGTGGCCGCCGCGGCGGCTCCAGAAGGGACCCCAGCCCAGCAGCAGGCAGGGTGGGCGAGGACCGGGCCGGGCGCCCACCCAGGACTCATCACCGGCAGTTCCTGGGGCCCGGGACGAAGGCGGGAGGCACAGTTGGGACGCTGGGCTCCGGAGTCTGCAGTGTGACCTTGGACAGCTCACAGCGCTCTCCTGGCCTCAGTTTCCCTGTCTGTTCAGTGAGTCGGTGAATTAGAGCCCAGATTTTATTTGCACAGGGGATTCAGGAGGGTTTGTGAAGCAACGCAACAACCAAAATATATGTGGCAAATAATTCCATGCTTATGTGTATTTTTCTGGGCAGAGACCCTGTGGATTTAGTCAGGTTGCCACACGGTATGGAATCCAGAAAAGGCCACTGCCCGACCATTCCTGATGTGGCCGTTTGCAGTCGCCTTCAGAGTGTCTGGAAGGAAGGGCAGGCAGAGGAGGGTGTGGCTTGTTACTGAGAAGGGGGGCCAGGTAGAAAAGCCAGCTGAGCCACACTGGGCTACCCAAGGAGGGGAGGAGTCTGCCTGTGCCTAGGAAAAGCATCCTATCTAGTTCCTGAGTCTGCTGCTCTCCCCAAGTTGTCTTTCTGGGGCAGCAGGAGCTCCCACAAGTCAGAAGTCCTGCCTGGAATCTGCTCTGTCTTATCTCTGAGATGTAGACTTAATTAAAGGTGTGTAGTTTTACAGCTTGGATAAAACAAACACTGTGCTGTTACATGATGCCCTGTGCTCTGTCAGAGAGCCCTGCACAGAGCAGTCACACCATCCCTTGAAACTGGGAGCATCCATGTGTACTAGGCTCTATGTGCACAAGGAACGCTTACTCTGGGTTCTAGGAAAGGGATTGCCCCGAACGATTCTAGCATTTGCAACATCACTCTTTCTGACCTCTCAGAGAAGATCTTTTTAAGCCGCTGAGACAATAGCCCTTGAGTTGCACAGGAAGGAAAGTGTTGCACAGAGTGAAAAATCACAGCAACTGCTGAGGCTGCTTCTCCAGGCCCCCTGAAAGACGTCAGTTCCTTCCTGCACTGGAGACAGAGGGAGGGAGAGGAGAGGTCAATGGCCGGCTTGGTCCCTGGCTCTCACTGCCTAATGCAGAAGTTGTAGGAAGAAGTGTTTTGACATCACTCTCATGTGCTGACATCTTTTCCTTTAAGTCTGGAGAGTGGGGATACTATCTGTGCCCTGGGCAGAACACCACTGATTAAACCCTGGAGGGATGACGAGTTGACCACACTGCAGACTGACGTCCCTTGGGTGTGTCTCAGAGATAAACACCATCGTTCCTGTACTTCCCACGAGGGCACCAGGCAGGCATGGCAAGAGTCATTACCCTATACCGGCCTGATCTCTGCCATTTCTCTTTCCTGGACACAGGAGGCGTATACGGAATACCTGAGGAGCATCCACTACATTTCGCAGGTGTTACTGGAAGAGGTGGAAACGACTAAAGGTACAGCTCAGCCTCGCTGCTCTTTCCATGCTGGTCAAATAGTGGGCAGCTTACCCCCCAATCGGTCCCAGGCCTGGGGCGTCTGCTGTGTCCTTCCATCCTGGTCGTTAGCAGGTAGTGAGCACTCAGTGACTGTGAGCTGTCACAGTGTGACATGGTGGCAGGAAGGAGCCAGTGCTGTGGGTAAGGGGATGGAGATTGGGGTGGGACAAGACACTGGAGCCGCACAAATACGGGGCAGCACCCCCAACAAAAGGATGTGCAAAGGCTCTGAGGAGGGGTGGGTAGGGCAGGGCTTTGTACACCTTTGGTAGAACTGGGGTTGTTCTGGTATGAAGGGAAGCTCAAAGAGGCTTTGAACTTTGTGGGAGAGGCCAGTGTAGGAGCAGAGCCTCCTGGAATGAGGACTATACAGAGGTGGGGGATGTACCCTGCAGGTGGAACAGGCTAGACTTGCTGGGGGAGACGGGGCAGGTGCAGACTTGTAAGGGGAGGGAAAGTTCCACGGAGAGCACTTTAAGTTTGGGGGCAAACAGCCTGTTGGACGTAGAGGTCAGGGAGACAGAGCTAGTGGTTGCTGCAGCGCCATAGGGAGCCAGTGAGCTCAGCTGAACTCTGGCACTCCAAGACTGATAAGTTGGGAGGAGGAGGTGGCAGAGGAGCCCCAGGGGAGAGTGATGTCGCAGAGGATGCAGAAACCTGAATGGCCCACCATATTTGGCAAGATGGGGTGTGCAAGGGCAATTTTTGGGGGGAGTCATGGGCTAAAACTGAGTGGGGCATGAGAAGAAAATGGGAGTCTCAGATGGGTTTGCTGTAAAGGGGGCAGGGAAGTGGGTCAGGAGGAAGCCAGGGAGAGTTACAGTGGCAGCTCCTACAGGTGTCTGCTGAGAGGAGAGATCCCAGAGGGACAGGGAGAGCAGAAGGCTCTGGTGAGCAGGCAGCGTGGGTCCAGCAAAGGCTGAGGTTGACGTGGAGCCTTCGGGAAGGCAGGTCTGTGCGCACACATAGCAGGGGATGGGCAGCGAGTCCCCTCAGCTCTTCCTTGTCTCTGTGAAGTGGCCCTTGGAGGCCGTGTGGCCTGCCTCCCAGGGGGCTGTGGTTGCAAGTGAAACCTCAATGAGGAGTAAAGGCCCTGTTTAAGCCAGGCCCCCGATGAGGGGCACAGGGTCGGTTTGAAGCTGGGCTGGCCAAGCACAGAGCCTATATGCAGGGCCACACAGTAAACCCTGGGCAGGTGATCAGAGGTGAGTGAGGACAGGTGGGTTTGCCCCGGGTCAGTGGTGAGTGAAGGGTACCTCTGCCCAGCTTTTCTACTTTCTTGTTTCTATCTCAGCAAGTATTTTATGAGTGAGAGAGCTGACTGTGACCGCCCTTCTTGTCCCTTTCCCAGAAGCTGGGGAAACCGTGCCCTCTGACACCTCAAAGATGCTGAAGCTGGCGGAGCAGTGTCTGGAGAGGGCCCAGTCCACAGCCGCCAAGCTTGGTGGGTCTCCCGAAAGAGGCCGTTCTTCTGGGGCATCCCCCAAGTCTGCATCTCCTTTGTGGGATGCGGGCCCACCCTGCTGACCCCTGGCTTTGTATGGCTTGCAGGGAAAACACGCCTGAAGCCAGCCATGCCCGTGGCTGCTCCAGTCCCCTCACCCACCAGCCGACACCGCCGGGTGTATTCAGATGAAGGAGGGAAGCTCTCTCCTTTTCTGCCACCTGAGATCTTCCAGAAGCTTCAGGTGGTAGAGTCACAAAGCTCTAAGAAGTAAGATGGGGCAATATGGGAGGTGGGCTGAGTCTGGGATTAGGTTTAGAGGCCCAGGAAGGTGAGCTGATTGTGGGGAATTTAGTTAAAATGGGTCCCAGAATGGAATACCCTTTTGCCTGGCAGAAGCAAATATAAATTCTCTTTGGAGGAAAGCACCTGCATCCTTCATAAAATAAGTGGCACATGGTCAAAGATAGCCAAACACAAAAGGAAACAAGAAACTATGAGGGAATGATAGCAGAAACAGACCTGCAAGGTCTTCACAATTACCAGACACAGATGAAATATATATAGTCGGTCCTCTGTATCCATGAGTTCCACGTGCACAGATTCGACCAACTGCAGATTGAAAATAGTTGGGAGAAAAAATACAAAATAAATAATACAGTATAACAACTATTTACATAGCATTTACGTCGTATGAGGTATTATAAGTAATCTAGAGCTGGTTTAAAGTATACAGTAGGATGTGTGCAGGTTATATGCAAATATTATGCCATTTTATGTAAGGGACTTCAGCATCTGGGGATTTTGGTATCCCGAGGGGTGGGGGGGTTGTCCTGGAATCAACCCCCTGTGCATACCAAGGTATAACTGTATGCTATGTTTATAGAAACAAAGAGCTAGTCTGAAAACATCTAAAGGGAATAAGAAACTATAAAAGTTGGCCTAGCTAATAAAGACCTAAGTAAAAGTGAAACAAAAAATACTAAAATTATTTTTAAATACTAGTTGGGAACAAGAATAAATTATATCCTCCAGTAAAAATCCACACAAACACACAAAAACGAATACACAAGTTTATAACAGCAGAGCGCACATAGCAAAAGAGAAAATTAGTGAATTGGAAAAAAGGTCAAAAGATACCCATAAATGTGTCACAGAAATAAAAAAGCAAGGAAGACACAAAATATATAAGAGATGGGCTGGGAAGGGGCATTTTCTTTTTTTTTTTTTTTTTGAGACAGAGTCTTACTTTGTTGCCCAGGCTCGGGTGAGTGCCGTGGCGTCAGCCTAGCTCACAGCAACCTCAAGCTCCTGGGCTCAAGCAATCCTTCTGCCTCAGCCTCCCAAGTAGCTGGGACTACAGGCATGCGCCACCATGCCAGGCTAATTTTTTCTATATATTTTTAGTTGGCCAATTCATTTCTTTCTATTTTTTAGTAGAGACGGGGGTCTTGCTCTTGGTCAGGCTGGTTTCGAACTCCTGACCTTGAGCTATCCACCCGCCTCGGCCTCCCAGAGTGCTAGGATTACAGGCGTGAGCCACCGCGCCCGGCCGGAAGGGGCATTTTCAAAAACGAAAATATGAGAGACAGAAGGTCTAACATAAGTTATTGGAGTTCCAGAGAGAGGAGAAAGAAAGTGGGAGGGGAGGCATTATTTGAAGAGATAATGGCAGATAATTTTTAGGACCGATGAAACACACCAAGACACAGATGCAAGATGCTCAGTGAGTCCCAAGTGGGATACACAAGAAGGACCCACCCCTCCTGGCGCTGCTGTGGCTGGGCCTCCTGAGCTCCTTCCTGCTTCCCAATCACCTCATTTCTGCATGTGCAGCTTCAGGGCAGGGCCAGGCACAGGATTTCAGTCCCAGGACAGACTTTTCCTCCTCAGTCCTGTTTTCCCACAACCTATACTCTACCACCCCTGACAGCAGAAAGATATACGAAACCAAAAGCTTTTAGGCTGGAATGGCTATTGGTAACTGTCCTAAAGTAGAGACATACTTCTTCCTTTCCTGGGTTGCAGGAAATCTAGTCTAGCTGTTTGGCCCATACAATGCCTTTAAAGAGTTTCACGTCATTGCCAAACATACATAACTGGTCTTCATAAAAGTCCAGCGGCCCACCCAGCTTCTCTTGAAAAGTCAAAAGTCCTGGCAACACGAAGGCCTGTGTTTCAGCAGCGCAGGTATCTCCAGGCCACTCCCTCTCCATGTCCTGCCTGCCCCCATCACCACCAGAGTGAATCTGGAGGGATGAGAGGGAGGCTTCTCATGTCACCAGAGCACCCCTGGGCTTCCTGGGGCCTGGACGGCAGCTTGTCCCCATTTCCAGAGAGCTGACACCACTGGAGGAGGCCTCCCTGCAGAACCAGAAGCTGAAGGCTGCATACGAGGCCCGGATGGCCCGTCTGGACCCCAGCCAGGCCATGCAGAAGACATCCCTGGTGAGTTGGGCCCGGGGACGGTCTGGGGTTGGTCGGCAAGGGTCGGGTTGGAGGTTCGGGAGTATGCCTCACTCTTTCCTTTCCTAGACCCTGTCTCTGCAGAGGCAGATGATGGAGAACCTGGTGATCGCCAAAGCCCGGGAGGAGACAGCATCCTTTCTGATCATCCTGGTGGTCCCTGAGGGAAAATTCACAGCGTGGCCTTGAGCTGAGGGCAGAGAAGTGGGCGGCGTGGGGGAGCAGAGGAGCCAGGGTTGGAGCGTAGCAATGAGAATCCTCACGCCTTAGAGGGGCGCGTCCTCGGGGTGGTCCCCCCTCACCCGCAGCTCCCAGGCCCTCCTCTGGCTCTCCTGGCCGCCGAGCCGGCTGCCCGCCGCCCCCCAGCCTTCTCCAGCACCGGCCCGAGCTCGCCGCTAAGATGTGCCTCCCCTCGGAAGCCCCTTCCCGAGTCAGGCCCGTCCTCCCAGCCCTGCTCGCCCGCCGGCCACCTCGCCCGCCCGCTGCGCCCCGCGCTGCAGGCCGGGGTCCCGGGTGCGCGGTGCCGCTAGGCGGCCGGGGACGGGAAGGGGCGGAGGCCGCGCGGCTCGCACTCTGCGCCCCTTGACTCTGCCGCCCAGCTCCAGCGCAAGATGGAGGAGCGCCGGCTGCGGCTGCAGGAGGCCGCCAACAGGTGCGTCTGCGGCCGCCCGGGCAGCCGGGAGGCCTGGTAGGGGCCGCGCCCCAGGTCCGGCCCGGGGCCCACCTCGCCCTTGCTCCCCAGGCGCTTCTGCAGTCAGGTCGCCTTGAGCCCGGAGGAGCGCGAGCAACGGGCGCTCTACGCCGCCATCCTCGAGTACGAGCAGGACCACGTGAGTGCGGCGGCTCGTGTGGGGTGGGGCCAGGGCCGGGCGTGGCTCTCTCGGGTGGGGCGGAGCCAGGGCCGGGCTGGCTCTCGGGTGGGGGCGTGGCTCCCTCGGACATGGGCGGGGCTCTCGGGTGGGGGCGGAGCCAGAGCAGGGCAGGGCGGGGCTCCCTCGAGTTGGGGCGGGGGCGGGGCTGAGCCAGGGGCCAGCTGGCCTGCTCCTGTTGGGATCCTTCCACCCTGGAGAGGCTGGACAGTCTCCTGGGGCCAACCTTGGCACGGGGTGAGGGGCATCCCCGTCGTGGGAGACCCCCGGTGCTTTCCTCCAAGGTGCCCTGTCTTGCAGGACTGGCCAAAGCATTGGAGGGCCAAGCTCAAGAGGAGCCCAGGGGACCTGTCGCTGGTGACCAGCCTGGTCTCACACCTGCTCAGGTACCCTGAGCCTGCAGGCGCCTCCTTGATTTGGCCCCACAGAGCCCCTGTCCACTGGGCTTCAGCTCCTCCCCCTGCTGCTGGATGCCGTGGAAGGAGGGAGGTCGGGAAGGCTGCTGCCGGGGAGAGGGGCAGACTGCCTGAGGTCCCTGCCATGGCTCCTGTGGAGCCCTCAGCTGCTTTGCACTGAGAGTTTCCTTGGCTTTCTTCCACCTCCCCATGGGGGTGAGTCAGACTTTACAACATCACCGACACGAAGTAATCAATGAATCACTTCTCTGAACCAGTTCATAGTGTGGCAGCTTTGTAGACAGGTGGATGTCACAGATGAGGGCCCGAAGCTCAGACGGGTGAGGTCAGTGACCGGCTGGGGCCAGCAGGTAGACTGCCGCCCCTTCTCATTCTGACGGGTGGCCACAGAGGCGCACGCTCTCTGCTGAGGCACGAGGACGGTGGTGGGTGCTGCCTCTTCTGGGGGTGCAGCATTTCCCAGACAGCCTGCGCCTCTCCTTGCAGCCTTCCCGACCACCCGATCTCGCAGCTCCTGAAGAAGCTCCAGTGTGCCGTGTACAGCACGCTATACCCTGTCGTGAGCAGGGCCGCCACCAGCGCCGCGCCTGCCCCCGGCTGCTGCTCCCTGCCCCCAGACACTGACCGGCTGCTGGCTCCTGGGAGCCGCCGGCTCCGGTCCTCGCAGAGCCTGTACTGCATGCTCTCCCTGCCAGAGCCCAGCACGGCCCCGAGGCCCCAGGACGGCTCCCCCGCCCCCACCACCACACCCCCACTGTACCCTGGCCCCCCGGACAGAGGGGCAGAAAGCAGCCCCGGGGGGCCACCCTCACCCCTGGGGGATGCCTCATCCCACCTGCCAGACAAAGACAGCTCCTTTGAGGACCTAGAACAGTTCTTGGCTACCTCTGAGAGGTGGGGCCGGGGCCTTGGGGGGCAGCCTGAGCCACAGACCCCCGGGATGCAACAGGAGCCCCTGCTGGAGCAGCTGAAGAGTGCCGTGAAGGACATACACAACGCCATCGGTGAGGCCCGCAGGCCCGCAGGCCGGGCAGTGGGGGAGCTGCTCTGGCTCCAAAGCAGCCGAAAAGTACAGCTCTCCAGGGCCCTGGGCTAGGCCTGGGACAGAGCCCTTCCCTGGAGGCAGCCGTGCCAGCCCTGTCTACCCTCCCCTGGGGCCAAGCATTGTGCCCAGCAGAGCAGGTCCTGGCCCTGCCCCAGGCCCTCAGAGAGCTGGTGAGGCGGGTGTTTGAGTCCTCACTATGTTCTCACCAGGCTGCACAGGGAGGAGGGAGACGGGGCCTGTTTACCTCTTGCTTCTTTGCCCTGTCCGGGTCAGTCTGTCAGAGCCTCTGGTCAGCAGGTGGTCCTGGCCGTCCCATTGGGTCAGACACTTCATCTCAACCCCAGGACTGTTGAGTGTGTGCGGCCTGGTGGTGCCGAGAGGCTCAATCCTCCGCCTCTCTCCATTTGGAGATAGTGTGTGGATCCCTCACTCCCGAGCCCTCTCTGGAGAGGGAGGCTCACTGTGCTGCCACGTTCCAAGGGGCTGGGGCCGCCGGCTAAGACAGGGAGGAGTGCCGCAGCCTAGAGGTGGTGGCAGGGGTGGCCCCATTGGGATGTCCCGGCTCTGTTCCTGGCAGACAGGCTGCTCTCGCTGACACTTCTGGCCTTCGAAAGCCTGAACACGGCTGCCTCCAAGGACCGTTGTCTGGCATGCATCGAAGAGCCCTTCTTCTCCCCGCTGTGGCCTCTGCTGCTGGCCCTGTACAGGTATGCCCTCGCCCGGCAGACACCCGTGACTTCAGCTCCGGTCCCCCACAGGGCCTGCCTAGCTCACCTGGGGGGCACCGTCTGCTCTCCTCTCAATCCCTGAGGCGTTTTTTGGTACTTCTGGCCGGGGCTGTGCTCTGAGGCTGTCCCCAGGTGTCTCCAGTTTGCAGGTAGGGCCATGCCCACCTCCCACTTCTGGGGTCTCAGGAACAGTTGGGACATTTGCTTGGCCTGCACGGCCAGTTTTCTCCAGCATGAAGCCCCAGGGGCCTCCGGCCGCAGCCCTGCCTCTCCCTGGGGCGGCTGAGCCTGGCCTCTCCCCCCCCACAGGAGCGTGCACCGCGCCCGGGAGGCCGCCCTGGGCAGGAGCATGGAGCTCTACGGGAACGCGCCCCCCACGGCCATCGGCATCCCCACCAAGCTGCTCCCCCGGGACCCTGAGGCTAAAGGGGCCACCACCTACCCCTACTGTGCAGCGGCGCAGGAACTGGGGCTGCTCGTCCTGGAGAGCTGCCCCCAGAAGAAGCTGGAGTGCATCGGTGAGGGGGCTCGAGACCAGGGAACAGGGCCAGGCGTGGCAGGGTCCCACCCAGTGGGCGACCTGGAGCCTCTTGTCGCATGTGGGGCCTGGGATACGCGGGGGTGGGAGCAGTGCCCACAGGGCTCACCCAGCTCTTCCCAGCCCAGCACATCTGAGGCAAGTGGGTGGTCCCAGGGAGTGTGGGGGCAGCCCTCCTGTCCCTGCTGGGGCCTCCTGCTGCACCCCCTGCACCCCTCAAGCCACACACCTGTGCTGCAGTGCGGGCCTTGCGGGTCATCTGTGTCTGTGCGGAGGACTACTGCCATGCCCAGGAGGCCGCGTCTGAGGCCGGGCCCCAGCCCGTGGCTGCGGCTGCCATGTGAGTCCCAGGAGGGCAGGGCTGGGGGCCACCCTGGGAGGGCACCAGGCAGGTGGGGGGCTGTCCTCCTGCTTGCAGTAGCCTGGTAGGGCGAGAGGACTCTCCCTGCCCAGCATCGGGCATCCCCTGAGTTGCAGAGCTCATCTTCTGGAAGAACAAGCCCATGGCCACTGAGGACCACAGGCTCAGAGCAGGCGAGGTCAGGGCTTCATGGGGGTCAGGAGCCCCATGGCTCATCTGGTGAGATTTAGGGTTGCTTTTACCAGAAGCATGTGCTTGCACCCTCAGGTTCACATGTAGGGGAGCAAGGGAGTGGTGGGCCCCCTTAAGCCACCTAGGCCCTGGGGAAGATCCTGCTCCCTGCACAGGCCTCCCAGCCAAAGCGGGGAGTCCTGGAATGTCTCTGTCAACCCTTCTCCCAAGGGGCACGCAGGGTTTTCCCCACCGGAATTCTGCAGGCCTCGGGGTAGCGATGCCTGACCCTACCTCAGTCTCCCCTGGACTCAGCTGAGGCCAGCAACCTCCCGACCTGGCTCTGGAGTCCACCTGGAGCCAGCGTCCCCTCAGCTCCTGCACGGGCTCTGTCTCCTGCAAACCTACCCCATGGGCCAGGGTCAGCCCTGAGCACACCTATTTCTGCAGCCTGCAGTGAGCCTGATCTAAGGCTCCCTCCCCTGTCTTATGGAGGCTGCTGCCCTGTGGGGTTCTGAGCGCCCTGCAGGACGTCACTGGCTCCTTTAGTCCTGCGGCGGGTCTGGGGTGCCCGCTGTGCCAAGCCGGTGACACCACTCTCAGCTTGCTCCTGCCCAGACCCGTGGTGTAGGGCCCCCGATGGATGGAGGGGACCCTGCAGAGCATGAGTGAGGGAGTGGCAAGGAGAGGGGCCCCCATCCTGCCCCCTGGCCCTGGAGCTGCGAGGTCAGAGGCCAGGCTTCTCCACGGCGGGGGGACAGCACAGGCTGGAGGGCCCGGGCCCGGGCCCCCTCACTGCTCCCAGGGGTCCCCTGGGCCACAGGTGCACAGGAAGGCGCAGAGAGGGCAGCCAGCATGGCAGGGCCGCTCCAAGGGCCACCAGGCCTGGCGAGGGAGTGGCACCGGCCCCAGCCCACAGCGCTGTGCCTTGCCCAACAGTGGCGCGGACGACCTGCTGCCCATCCTGTCGTTCGTGGTGCTGAGGAGCGGCCTCCCCCAGCTGGTGTCGGAGTGTGCAGCCCTGGAGGAGTTCATCCACGAGGGGTAGCGGCCCATGGGGGACAGGACAGGGGGCTCTGTGGGAAGAGCTGGGGGCAGGGCAGCCTGGCCTGCCAGGGGACCTCATCCCCGTGGTCTGGTGCCCACAGGCTGCAAGTGTGTGGCCCCACCTGTCACACAGCATACCTTTGGGCCACCCCTCCCGCTCCACCTGTGTACAGGCTGCCCCCAGCCAGCATGTCCCACGGCCCCTGGCGCAGCCCACACTCTCCTGGGGCAGAGCTGAGGGGCTGTACCCTGAGCACATCTGCCTGGGGAGGGGCTGAGGGGCCCAAGGACGGGACAGGTGGGAAAGGCCTTCCCAGCCCAGCTTCCCTGACAGCCCACCTGGGGGCAGCCACTGCCTTCTGGAGTACTGGGGCATCCTTTGTGCCCCGCAGATGTCATGTGCTGCCTGTGTCCCTGCAGGTATCTGATTGGAGAGGAGGGCTACTGCCTGACGTCGCTGCAGAGCGCCCTCAGCTATGTGGAGCTGCTGCCCCGGGGGGCCCTGGGCAAATCGTAGAGGCCAGACAGACCCCAGGGTTCCTAGGGCCATTCCTCCTGTACCTCAGAGCCACGGGACCCACTGAGGACTGTCCAGGAGCTCACACGCCCTGCACACCTGGCACCGGGGCCGGGGGGGCGTGTCAGCCGGGGGTGCTCTCAGCCCTTGCCACCCCCTCGCCACACATCTGCCCCCAGGCTGCAGGCAGCGCCAAATCAGCTGCCAGGACCAGGCGAAGAGGCCCCATCAGGGGAGCCGAGCTGGGGGCTCCCCTGGGGTCCCTCAGGCTCTGACAGGGGTCCTGTCCCCCCCATGGCTGCAGGCTCCTCGATGAGCATCTGGCTGGACCCCAGCACACCCTGACACGGGGGCAGCTCCTGGGGGCGTCAGAGCAGGGGGGGTTGCTAGCCCACCCACAGCAGCAGCGGCAGTCGGTCCCGTCCCCTGCGACTGTCCAAGCTCCTCTGAGCCAGCTCCTTGTCAGAGTTAAGACAAGAGCCTGCCACCTCCCCCCTCCCCAGGCCTGGGCACAGGTGGCGTGAGACTGGCGTTTCTTCACTGGGCTGCTCTGCGTGCCTGACGGGCCCTGAGCTGCCTCTCGCTCACCGCAGCAGCAGGCGGTGAACATTCGGGCCCCCGGCCACCTCTGCCCTGAATGTCCTGCCCCAGAGCAGTGAGAGCTGAGGGTCAGTGCCCGATGGTTACGGGTCCGCTCATGGTCACCAACCCAGCCTAAAATAAAGAGGTCATTGCTGTCTCGCTTGACATGGCTCCTCAGCCCCCACCCTCCTGCCCACCAGAGCCCACCGAGATGGGTGGCGAGAGGCATGGCACTCCCAACCCAGCCGGGCCCGTGCTTGAGTGCCTGGGAGCAGGACCCCCTCCTGGGGCTGCAGCTGGCTGAGCAGGGCTCTGCTTTGCCTTCTAGGACAGGACAGCTCTGCCGGGCACCAACCAGTGGGTTGGGTGGGATTGGGGTCAGAGGTCGTCACTAAGGACCTGAGCCCAGAGCCCTCGCCTGAAGGTCTCTCGGGAGGCATTGTCGGTCTGCGCCTGGGAACACACACACACACACACACACACACACACACACACGAGTGCCCTGCGGCAGAAGCGTGTGGCCCCTGGAGAGGAGGGGCTGGTGGCTGTGCACAGGTGGCCTCCGCCAGGGAGGAAGGGCCCCTCTGCCCCTCCACAGTAAAGGGGAGCCCCAATCCCAGATTCCACCAGGAGCTGGCTGTGGGGAAGTGTTTGGGTCCCTTAGGGAAAGAGTCTTACAAAACAGTAACAGCCGATATTTATCAGATGCTCCATGTTTCAAACCCTCTGTAGGTTAATAACTGGGTTACCCCTCACAGGACCCCATGGGGAAACAGGTGACATACCTGTCCAGGTGGCTGGCAGAACGGGCTTGGAGCCCAGTAGGCTGACTCCAGAGGTCAGCTGCAAACAGTGCCAGGGATGCCTGGGACTGGGACCCCAAGAGCAGGCACTGGCGCCGGAGCCAAGGCAGGGCAACCGAGTCCCTGGCACAGCTATTCTCTGGCTGCAGCCTCCATGGGTGGGCAGTCCTGGGGCTTGACTTCTCAGTGATTCCCCACGCCCAACCCCTCACCCAGAGTCCCAGGAACACGTGGGCTGCCACTTACCTGCCTGCCCGTGTGTGGCAGAACTTTCAGTCCTCTGCGTCCCAGCCATCTGCAAAGAAAAGACCCAAACTCAGCCCCTAACCCTACGCTGGATGCCTTGGTGCGCTGCTGACTCCAAGATGCTTCTCTCCAATCATAAGCTTGTGCTCTTGTGAGGCATGCAGTTCTGAGTCCCCCGGACCTGGACCCCAGCTAGTCTTGGTGTCTTTAGGGGTGGGGGTGGGGGTGGGGTAATATCCCTGGCCTAGGCTTCAGCATGGATGTCTGAAGGTGGGATTTTTGTTGTTGTCGGAGAGTCTCGCGCTGTTACCCCAGCTAGGGTGCAATAACAATCCTCCTGCCTCAGCCTCACGAGTAGCTGGGACTATAGTTATGTGCCACCATGCCCGGCTTACTTTTCTATTTTTAGTAGAGATGGGGGTCTCACTCTTGCTCAGGATAGTCTTGAACTTCTGACCTCAACCAGTTCTCCTGCTTCAGCCTCCCAAAGTGCTAGGATTACCGGCATGAGCCACCACACCCTACCTGAAGGTGGGATTTTAAAGCCCCACTTCAGAGAATGGTGATGAGCTATGTCTTGACCAGATCCTGATCGCGAAGCACCTGTTGGCTTTTCATCAGGGGCCACACCTGTCAGGCCAGTACTTTGAGGGCTGGGCCTGTGCTGGCCCAGCTGTTTCCTTGGCACACATTAGGCAGGCTGTGTTCAGGTGCGCTTCTTGCTGTGTGACTTTAGGCTACTCCTTTAGCCTCTCTGAGCCTGCAGTGCCTCCATAAAACAGGGATGAGTAGTAGAACCTTCCCACTGGAAATCCTGCAAACTAACAAGAAAAAGGCAGGAACCCCAGTTACAAAAACAGCAAAGATTACAAATGGCTAACTGTAGAGGAGGAAATAATAAAAAAAAAGCTATTCTGCATAACTGTGTTCAGATCATAGCAAAAATCAAATGCAAATTAAACAAGATATAACTTTACGCCCATTAGACTGGTGGAAATCAGCAAGCTGGAAAGTGCTGAGTGCGGTGGTGTGTGGGGAGAGAGAAACCCATGTGCACGGCTGTGGGGCGGACGGGGCAGGGAACTCGAGAGAACCAGGTGGCTGTCCTGGGCCAGGTAAGTACAGGTGGACCCTGTGACTAGTGAGTCTGCTCCTGCTCTTAGCCCAGGGTCCACAGGAGGACGTGTGGCAGACGGAGTTGAGGCGCTGCAGCATCCATCCCTGGGGGAGCAAAGAAAGAAATGTGAAGCCACAAGTCCCAGGTAGCTACCCCTGTGTGACAAACCACCCCAACTCACTTGCTGAAATACACAACAGTCATTTATTTTCATTATGAATCTTCCTTTTGGGCAGGGGTCAGAGGGGACAGCTTGTCTCTGTCCCTCCCCCAGCATAACCCAGGGCAGCTTCCAGGTTGGGGTAACGCAGCGACTAGGGTTGGGTTCTGTCCACTGTCCACAGTTGATGCTGCTGTCAGCTGGGACCTCAGAGCTGTCAGAGCAGATATATGAGGTTTGGATGAGTGTCCTGGGGCTGCCATGACAAATGCCATAGAATGAGTGACTTAGAACTGAAATTTACTCTCATGGTTCTGCAGACCAGAAGCCCGAAACCAAGATGTGGGCAGGGCTGTGTCCCTCTGAAGGCTTTGGGAAGCCTTTCCCGCGCCTTCTCCCGCGAGAGAAGGTGGCTGCGGGAATCCTCAGTGTTCCTTGGCTTGAAGCTGCATCACTCCAGCCTCCTCCCTGTGCATCTGCGTCTAACTTTCTCACTTCTTACACGTACACCAGTCATATTGGATTTAGGGTTCCTCCTAATCTAGAATAATCTCGACTTGATTACATTTCCAAAAACCCTATTTCCGAATAAAGCCACATTCACAGGTTCCAGGAGGACCTCACAGCCCAGGGCAGGGCTTTCCGTGTGGCTGCCGGCTTCCTAGGAGGCCAGGCAGGGCCACACCGGGTCAGGCCCATCCCAGGAGTCGCGGCGGCAGGCACGAAACCCAGTCGGTTTAGGGCTCTAGGCCCAGCGGGACGGAGCGTCGGGGCCGCACGAGCTCAGTCGCGAGCTGGGGAGGCGAAGGGAGGTGGAGGCGCACGAAGTCAGCGGCCCCTTGGGGTCGGCGTGGCAGCGAGGCTAGGTCCTGTCAACAGCGAGAGGACCAGTGTCCCGCCCGAGAAGCACCAGCCCGCAAGTGCCGGGCGAACGTGCTGAGACTCGGACCCGCGCCGGGCAGGCCACGTGGCAAGCTCGGGGCCGTCCGGCGGGCAGGAGGGGCAGACGGGCCTCGCTCTATGCCGAACTCTCCGCCCGCTCCGCCCGCCGCAGGAGGCGGCTTAGCCAGGGGCCGACGGCGCCGGGCAAACGGCAGCACGTCCCGCGGAGCCCGCCGGGCTGTCACGCTGCCTCCAAGAGTCCCAGAGGAAGCTCCCAGCCCCGAGGGCCTAGAGCTGCTGGAGACCAAGTAGCCGGGAGGGTGCGGACCCGCCCCGCGACCTCAGCCAATCCCCGGTGGGAAACGGGGCCCCGCCCCATGCCCCGAGCCAATCCCCGCCAGGAAGTGCGGACGGCCCTACCCCTGCCGGGAGAGGCCCCGCCCTCCTCACTCTAGCCAATCTCCGCCAGGAAATGGGGCGTCCCCGCCCCCGCCGGGATTGCCCCGCCCCGCGCCCTCAGCCAATCGCCGCCGCTGGCGCCCCAGCCCCCTGCAGGCGCCGCCGAGTGGAGCCAGCCTCCCCGCGGTGGGCGCTCCCCAGAGTCGGCTCCGGGAAGCCCGCTCCGACGGGAAGAGCGAGCGGGCTCCCGTCCCCACCCCGCGGGAGGGGCTGCCAGGACAAGTAGGCGCCGAGCGCCCGCAGCTCTCGCCCAGTGTCGGCCGTGGACAACGCCAGCCCCGGGGAGGCGGGAGGCGCCGGGACAGGCGGCCGTGGAGGTGCAGGCGCTCGGGGGCTGGTGCCGCTGTCCCCCGCCTTCTCCAGGCCCCGCCCGCCCCGCCGGTAGCCGAGGGTGGCACCCGGCAGGCCCGCCCCCCGCGTCACCGCACGGCCCGCGCGCGGAGCCCACGCCCGGCGGAAGCGCGCTGCCGGGGAGAGGCCAGCGCTGAGCAGCGGCGACGTCCGGACTGCCGGGGACGGACAGGTAGCGCGTGCGGGGCCCGCAGCTCGATCTGCTGGCGAAGGGGCCTGTGGTCAGGACGGGGGTCAGGGAAGGGGCACTGTCGGTCCCGTGCGCACAGCCGGCAGGGCCGCGGACTGCACGGGCGGGAAGCTGTTCCGCTGGAGGGGACTGGAGCTCCAGGCTGGAGGGGCCCTGAGGATGTGGGGTGGGGGGCGCACAGCCGCGGGAGGGGTCTGCGGTTCCTGACCCCCCGCCCCACCGCAGGATGGGCAGCAGCTCGCTGTCAGAGGACTACCGCCTGTGCCTGGAGCGCGAGCTGCGGCGGGGCCGCGCGGGCGTGTGCGGGGACCCCTCGCTGCGCGCCGTGCTCTGGCAGATCCTGGTGGAGGACTTCGACCTGCACGGGGCACTGCAGGACGACGCGCTGGCGCTGCTCACCGACGGCCTGTGGGGCCGCGCCGACCTGGCACCCGCGCTGCGTGGCCTGGCCCGCGCCTTCGAGCTGCTGGAGCTGGCCGCCGTGCACCTGTACCTGCTGCCCTGGAGGAAGGAGTTCACCACCATCAAGGTAGGGCGCTGGACCGAGGCGGAGCGCGCCCGCGGGCGACAGGGCCTCGGTTGCTTTTCCTACCAGGCTGCCGGGGTCTGACCCCCGTCGGGAGAGAGGGGTTTCCGGTGGCCCCCAGGGCTCATAGCACTCAGGGGACTGGAGCGTGTTGGGTCGACTCCCAGCCCAGGGCCTTGGGGCACTCCCAGGGCCAAGAACCTGGGGTGGGCGGAGGGGCTTGGATGCAGCTTGCCCGGGTGAACCCTGCCCTTTAAAGCCCGCATCACTACAGTCCCCGAAGTGGCCTCGCGGCCCAGTTGCCATGGAAATCCAAGGACAGGCGCACGGGAGGGACTTGAGGTCCCTCGGTCATCCTAATTTCTCCAGTATGTGGGCTGATCCCATTTGCAGAGGACGCTGAGGCTGGGAGGAGCAGGCGGATAGGTGTGTGCCCTGCGAAGGGGCTGGCCACGGACCTAGTTGACTCCTCGGCTCGGAGGCTGTGCCCAGGGCTAGCCTGGTCCCTTTAGGTGAGCCGCTGGCCCGCAGGAGGGGGTAGGGCCGCCGGGAGCGCTGAGCTAATTCCAAAGAGTAGGAAGGCGATGACGTCACTGCACACGTGGGCGAGGTACGCCTCCGCCGGTTGCCATGGTAGCGGCAGCCTCTCTGGAGGGGCGCGGGAGCTGCTCCATGGGGACACCTGCTGGCCTGAGGTTCCGGGACTCGGATCCATCCGTTCAGACTGGAGAGAAGGACGGACAGGCCTGCCCTTGGGACGCTCGCAGGCTGGGGGCCGGGAGAGTAACGCCGGCTTGGCAGGTGGGCAGACCTGCTTAGTACTGGTCCTGCTTCTTGGCTGTGTGGCTTTGGGCAAGTTACCTAATCTCTCGCAACCCGTTTCCTCCTCTGAGAAAGGAGCACACAGATCGTCCAGTTTGTAGCGCCAGAGGAATGAACGCAGAGTCCCGATTACCCTGCGTACACAGTTGGTGCCCAATAGTGGGAGATGTCGTAAGTGCCGATGTCCTAGAGTAAGGAATTTTTAAGTTGGGAGAGAGACACATCGTTGTCCTAGTCATTCTTGTCGTTCATCACCTAACTTTGTAGCTAGAAGGGACTTTGGTTTGGTTACTCCAGGGCTCTCAGCCCAGCTACACGCTTCAGCCACATGGTGGAAAACCCAGTGGCAAAGCCCCTGTCCCCAAAGGTCTTGAGGCTGAAATGGAAGAAACCAAAGTTCAGAATAGTGCACTTAAGAGGTTCCCTGCTAAGGGGACAAGTTATATTCATCTGCATTTGTGTTTGTACAACCAAACACCTGGGCAAGTGCATCTGAAATAAGAGTAGAATTTCTCAATGTAAGGGCTCTTTGTGTTCCAATTTATGAGCCAGTGAATACTATTTTTTTTTTTTTAGACAGTTTCACTCTCTTGCCTTGGCTAGAGTGCCATGGCGTAAACCTAGCTCACAGCAACCTCAAACTCCTGGGCT
>VBSM01000807.1:313273-327678 GCA_008086735.1 Cheirogaleus medius | reverse complement strand
CCCCACCCCATGGAGGACCTGTGGACCTGCAGACAGTGTCTGCCCAGGGCCCACACCCCACCTCAGACAAAAACGGGCTGCCTGCCAAGCCCCACTAGAGCAGAGCCTGAGGGAGTCTGGCACTCACGGAGGGGCTTCTCCTTGAAGTACGAGCTCTCCAGGCAGTCCCCAGCTGTGGCCCTAGAGAAAGGTGGCAAAGCCGTTAGTGGGGTCCTGGGCCTTGGTGAGCCCGCTTCCTTCGCATCCCACCCAGCTGCGCAGCCTGTGGTTCAAAGTCCCCAAAGAGCAGGTGGGCAAATGGGACCTCACGGCGGGCTCCACAACGTGGCTGGACAGAAGCCACTCGGCCGGGTGCCTGGCCTGTGCCTGTACACGCATGAGGGCAGCTGGGCAGCAGTGAGGCCTGTGTTCTGAGAAACTACCCTTAAAGGATTCAGGTTTAAGGTATCCTTCGACTCCTGCGTGTATATATAGGTCCGGGCCCTGTGGTCCTGAAGGGCCCAGCCCACAGAGCTGCAGGTGGGAGTCCGCACCTTTTCTTAGGGTCGTACATGAAGAGGAAATTCACCAGGCGCAGCCCAGCCTCCGAGAGCCACGGGAACTTGTGCTTGAGATTGTTGTATGGCTGCTTCCTCAGGCTGTACTGGCCGACTAGCGGCAGCTTAGAAAAGCCCTAGAAGAAGCAGGTGCTGAGCCGTGGGGGGAGGGCACAGGGAGGGGTAGGGGGCTGGCCCTGGACACCCACCGGCCAGATGTTCTCATTGGGTGTCCCCAGCAGCTGCACAATCAGGTCGATCTGATGGATCTCGGAAGTGCCAGGGAGAAGGGGCTTGTGGGCCAGCAGCTCAGCCAGGATGCAGCCCATGGCCCTGCGGGGAGGAGTGGGCCTCGCTGTGGCCACAGACCCATGCTGGGTCCAAAGACACCATGGAGGGACAGGCAGGTGACTACGGGCCTCCTCACCCAGGCCCATGACCCCACCCTGGCAGGCCCCCTGTGGACCTTACTGCTAAAGGACTGTGAACTCTCATGTTCCTCTTGGGTTCCCAGCCCCACTCCCACCCCTGCCCTGGGGCCCAGCCCAGGAACCAGGTGACCCAGCTCCACCTCAGCCCTTCTCAGGCCCCAGGAGCGGCAGCCCCTGCTCACCACATGTCGATGCTGGTGGTCTGGGTGGTGGTTCCCAGCAGCAGTTCGGGGGCTCGGTACCTGGAAATGGAGCACCCCACCTCACACCACTAGCTCCTCCAGCCCAGGCATCCACGGGAGACAGCCTCCTTGAGACCCCATGGTGGCCTGGACAACTGGATCGCTAACCCCGGCGCCCTCTGTCCTCAGCCCTGCACCCTTCCTTCAGCTGCCGGTGGGGGCGAGCTACCATGGGGACGGGGAGCTACCTTGTCCGCAGCGTCCTGTGCGTTACAAGAACCACAGAATCCTTAGCACAAGGCTGCGCCCAGCCACTACCATCAGCTCGTTTTCAGATGGGGATTACATGACACACGGCAGGAAGAGGCCACATGGAGATCCTGACCCGGGTCTGACCTACTTCCATGTCCTGCCCTTAACCACAACCCTGTTCTGCCTATTCAAAAATTTCAACGAGAGGTAACTACAGACACTGCGCAGGCTGCCCACCCTCCCGTCTGTGAAGCAACCTTCTCTTCCTGGGGTGGTTTCACAGCCATCTGGACAAGGCAGGCTCCCGGATGCCACGGAGCCTGGCTGTCATCCCTTCCCCTGGGACAGCCCTGCTGTGTCCTGGGAAGCCGTCCGAGACCCAGCCCTTCTGCACAGCTCCGCACCTTGCATTCTGCTCCCTGGGGGCCCCGCGTTCCTGAGGGACTCACCAGAGGGTCACCACCTTGGGGGTCATTGGTTTTACTGGGATGCCGTAGGCCCGGGCCAGGCCGAAATCCGCTGCAGCAGAGAAGGGAGAGTGGAGAGTGGAGTCTGTCACCCAGTGAGGGCTAACAAGTCACCACCTGGGGGCAGAGCCAGGCACAGGCACCCTGGGGCCACAAAAACAAGTCAGCTTCTGGCCTCGGGGTGCCTGTCAGGACCAACACCCTCCCACCCCCAGGCAAAGGTGGGGGTCACAGAAGGACAATTAACCCTAACTCCACGCACGTGAGGCCAGCGCACAGCACCCACCTGTCTTCACGCAGCCCTTATCAGTCATGAGCAAGTTGGAGACCTTCAGGTCCCTGTGACAAGAAAGAGGCATTGGTGACTCCCGTGAAGCAAGCGTGACAAGGACAGACTGGCATCATATGACAGTCTCCTGCACCTTTCCTCACGTTTAGGCCTTTCAGAAGGGAGGGCAGGCGACCAACAGCTGGGAAACAGAAGCAGAGCTGGGCCTCGAGCTGAGGTCTCGCCTCCCATTCTGCCTGGTTGCCCACCCAGATGTAGCACCAGCTGCTGCAGGGACGGAGCCACTACTCGCTTGGTGTGAGTCCGTCCCCAGCACTCGCACCCAACCACCATCAGTCTCTGAGGGGCCAGTGGGCACGAGGGCTTCTATAACTTGCTTGGCCCTGGACCCTTCCCCACGGAGCAGTTAAAGAACTTTCACTGCTCCTCTCCTGCACGGCACTTGGAATGACATGCTGGCACCGTAGGCCAGGGACCACCCTCCCCAGTGTCACAGATTAGCACTGTCTCCACCAAGCCCTCTGCCCAAGACCATGCCCCAAGCCCTGCCCACCCACCTGTGGATGATGAAGTTCCTGTGCAGGTACTGAAGGCCCCGGAGCACCTGCAGCACAATGCACTTGACCTGTGCAAAGGGCCTGAGGCGTCAGTCAGGTTGTGCCTTTGGGGAGCCCAGCCCACACCTGTCACATCCAGTGGCAGCCAGGAGCCCGGATGGAAAGGTGCTCCTGTGCATCCCCTCCTCAGTGACCCGTCTGATGAGCAGGGCTGGCAGGGCTCCCAACTCTCCCATGGTGCCCGACAGGCAGTAAAATCCAACTCATTAAAGCTGAGCAAAAGTGGCATGTTTGGTACGCGCGTGCCCCACCCCAGGCCCCACTACGAACCTGGGCCTCCGAGAAGGGCGTCGGCATGTTCTCTAGGAGGCTGGCCAGGTCCTGCTCGCAGTAACCCATCACTAGGAAGATGCTGGAAAGGGGAGACGCGTGCTACCTCCTGCCTGCCCCAAGTGGGCAAAGGGCCTCCACTGCTGCAGAAGGGGACCACCCACGGCAGGGACAGGTGGGGGCTCAGCTGGGGCCCGACGCAAAGGCCAGGAGACTGCACACCTCTCCAGGTGGTTCCCCACGACCACCTCCTTCAGCTCCACGATGTTCGGATGGTGAAGACGGAGCAACAGCGTGATCTCGCGCAGGCTGCTGATGGGGATGCCTGTGGGGAGACAGCCTCAGTGAGCCCCGCCCACTGATGGGGACACCTGGGGGGGAACAGCCTCAGGGAGCCCCGCCCACTGATGGGGACACCTGGGGGGGAAACAGCCTCAGGGAACCGCGCCCACTGATGGGGACGCCTGGGGGGGAACAGCCTCAGGGAGCCCCGCCCACTGATGGGGACGCCTGTGGGGAGACAGCCTCAGGGAGCCCCGCCCACTGATGGGGACACCTGTGGGGAGACAGCCTCAGCGAGCCCCACCCGCTGATGGGGACACCTGTGGGGGAACAGCCTCAGGGAGCACCGCCCACTGATGGGGAGCCTACAGCCAAGTCGACCTCAGGCAGCCCCAGGCCAGTCTCAGGGCACCCTAAACCCCTGATACAAGGTGCTACAGCTGCCCCCACTTTAGCGAGAATCAGGGCGATCGGAACAAGCACTTTCAACTCCTCATCAAACACGAATCAGCCTCTCTGTGCCAACTGCTGTGTCATAGGCAGGTGCTGGGGGATGAGCAGGAGGTGGTGGCTCCGTGGGGAGGGTGACAGCAGAGCTGAGACAATGAAGCGTCACCACAGAGGAAGCTGAGGGGGATGCAGACCCCTCCCAGCAGACAGTGGGGAGAAGCATGCAGGGCTCAGAGCCGCGCTCGAACTCTCCCAGAGGCTGGACGACAGCACCTTCCCAGCTGTGCTGCACACAGCAACGTCAGCACCGTGCAGCTCTCGGAAGGGTTCAGTCCTGAGGAAGCTGCAGGTAACTCACACCTCCCTGCCCCTGTGCCTGCTCACCATCCTTCTCCTTGTCCATCCGCACCTTCTTCAGCGCGACAATCTCGTCTGTCTGGGTGTCCCGGGCCCGATCTGGAATGGAAACACATCCATCCCCCATCAGAGCTCCCTCTTACTGCCCTTTCTGGGCTCCCAGGACTCCCCTCCTCTTCTCTGTCAACCTACTGCCCAGTGACACCGAGTCCTCACTCTGTGCAAGCAACACCCCCTAGCCCAAGACACATATTCCCCGGGGGTTTCTTCCTGTGAGATGGGTAGGGGTGCTGTTTTGCTCTGCTGAGTCATGTGATACCAAGCTCTTGGTTCTTAGCATGCAGAGCACTGTCTTGTGTTGTCTTGTATCCAGAAAAAATAAACAGCTCTTATTTTGTGTGAATATGGCTCCACAAAGCATTGTGCTAATTTGTGCGGCTTCTGGAATAACACCCATTTTGCAGCTACTACAAGCTCCAGCTGCTTTTGGAAGTTCTACATCTTGTTTCTCTAACAGTTATCTCCACTCTGTGGTTACACATGTGGATTACTGACAGTGGCAACCCAATGTTTATGTTTATCCAGAAAGGGTATAAAGTTTGTGGTAATTACACCAGGAACTAAAGTTCCTGAACAAGTTTCTGCCCTGGTTTGGAGCACAGGGTCTGAGCACCTTCCAGCCCCAGCACAGGTGCTGCTGACACCCCCGTCCTGCGTGAACTGTGGCTGCAGACCATGCCGTGGCTACTCACACACGATGCCATAGGTGCCCTCCCCTATGCGGTTCAGCTTCTCAAACTCTTTCACACTCCGGCATCGTCCCAGCTGAAAGAGAATGGTGCCACCAGTGTTGGTATTTGGCAGCTAATGGGACAACGGAGGATGGAAATTTCACACATAATTTGTACAAAGAAGCCTGCTCATGACTTGCTTACCAAACAGAAAAGCAACCACACACTTGGGCTTTTCTGATAATAAAAAGGGGTGATGGGCTGGGCGTGGTGGCTCACGCCTGTAATTCTAGCACTCTGGGAGGCCGAGGTGGGTGGATCGTTTGAGCTCAGGAGTTCAAGACCAGCCTGAGCAAAAGCGAGACCCCATCTCTACTACAAATAGAAAGAAATTAATTGGCCAACTAAAAATATATAGAAAAAATTAGCTGCACATGGTGGCGCATGCCTGTAGTCCCAGCTACTAGCGGGAGGCTGAGGCAGGAGGATCACTTGAGCCCAGGAGTTTGAGGTTGCTGTAAGCCGAGGCTGACCCCACGGCACTCTAGCCCAGCCAACAGAGTGAGACTCTGTCTCAAAAAAAAAAGGGGAGGGTGTGATGATACTGGGCCAGGGTTTTGAATATCAAGAGTGGCCTAACCACTCACTTTCCCATGGTCCAGAAGTCTGCTGTCCAGTAACAGTAGCCACTAGCCACATATGGAAACACTTCCCTAGAAGAGACTACTATCCCCAACATCCATACATCGCTATTTCCTTTGAGTTATGAAACACTACCTAGTGGCATTTGGCCTTGGGATGTAAGAAGGGACCCATGTGACTTCCAGATGAAAGGGAGCTGGTTGACACCCACTTCTTTGGCCTTTGAGGCAGCCTGAGATGTGGATGAAGTTCAGGGAGAGCATCAACACAGGTGGAATCTGAATGTCTGGCCCACCTTGTGGAAAACAGCTGCCTCTCTCTGGAATGTTGAGGGAGAGAGAAACAAGGCCCTACCTTACCCGAGTCATTGTATTTTGGGGTCTCTCTCTGTCCTAGTAGAGAGCCTGTACTTGAATACACTTTCTTAATGTGATGCACTTCTAGGTGGACAGAATGAACTCTTCCTCTTACATCTAAAAAGTACATGCAGGCCAGGCGAGGTGGCTCATGCCTGTAACCCTAGCACTTTGGGAGGCCAAACTGGGAGGACTACTTGAGACCTGGAGTTCGAGACAACCCCGAGCAAGACCCCGTCTCTACAAAAAAAATAGAAAAATTAGCCAGGCATGGTGGCGTGTGCCTATAGTCCCAGCTACTCAGGAGGCTGAGGCAGGAGGATCACTGGAGCCCACGAGTTTGACGCTGCAGTGAGCTATGAAGACGCCACTGCACTCTAGCCTGGGTGACAAAGTGAAACCCTGTTTCGAAAAATACATAAAAATAAAAAAAATAGAAAATATATATATATGCAGCAAGGTTCGAATTCTAACAGCCCCCATCTGGCTTCCCTTAACAATCCTGCCCTAGGGCTTGTTACTTCTTGGCACCTGGTGAACCAAATCAGGATCATGTGGCCTGGCGCCCTTCCATGCTCTTGCCTTAGCTTCCCTTTCCCACCTAATTCCCCTTCTCACATCCCCTCTCTCCTTGTGCTTCCTTGTTTACCCTTTCTCTCCTCCATGAGGCTGCTGCTCCAAGCCTGGCATGCTACCCCTTCTCGTCTCCAGCTGTCCAAATCCTAGACACACTTCCTGGCCCCAAAGAAATGCCACCCATTCTACTAAGATCATCCTGCCCTCCAGCTGAAAACAATCCCTTTCTCTAAAATCCCTGACACTTTATGTCTTAAGGCACCTACCTACCACTGTGCACTTTGCATTGTCCTTGGCTGGGCGTCTTAGCTCCCTGTGACAGCAGATCTCCACCTCGCTGCGTTAGCCCAGTGTCCGACACAGCGCTCTTAACTCAGCAAGCACCTACTGCACGTCCGAATGATGTGCAATGGCCATCACAGGACTGAAGCGCGGCTCCTGTTACTCGTACGCCACAACCTGTTACTGAGTCTGACTGGACCCGTAACTCGGCCTGTCAGAGCATCAGCCAACAGTTACAACACAAAATGCAGCTTCCAGAACTCAAAGCTCCGTCCCTCCACCAACTTTCTAGCTCGGTAAAACCCACTCAATGACCCGAAGAGTCACGTCGGCCAAGGGTCGCCGAGGGGACTACGAGGCAGCACAAGCGCAGAGAGGCCTCGCACTAGGGCGCTACGAACGATGCCGGGTCCCGGCAGGGCCGTGGCTGACCCCGTCTCAGCCCGGCGGGAGGCTCCCAGCCTCCGACTCTTCCGGCGGGTACATTCTCTCCCAACATGAGGCGCAAAACTCAAAAGCGCCCGAGCGGAGCCCGGAGCCTGGCCTTCTCCAGGAGGCCGGCGTCTCGAGAGCGGACCGGGGCCGCCCTGCCAGCTTCCGCCCCTGCCGCGGGGAACCCTGGGACTGTCGTCCCGCGTGCCGGAAACCGTGGCGCCGCAGCGCGACACCCAGCCCCAGCGTACCGCCGCCCGACCCTGCCGCCGGCGAGGCGGCACGGTTGCCCCAAAGTGGCACCCCGTCGCACCCTGTGTTCCGGAGGCACCGCGAAGAAGCCTTCCTTTCGGATACACTTCAGGCGGATCTGCTCCGACTCGGGTTCTGGCTCCGCCATGCCGAACGCCGCCTCGCCCCGCCCCCCCCACCGTTTCCCATGTGCGCAGGCGCATAACCTATTTCCGGAGGTGTCCTCTCCTTAGCAACGGTTACCAAGGGAACCTCTCGAGAACCCCCACGGAGGACCTCAGCACCTAGGATCCCGCGTTCACCGCGCGGTTCGGGTCTTATTTGAGTGTTAAGCCGGGGCACCTGCCCGCGGGACCGGCGGAGGACACGGCCGGAGGGGGAGGCCACTGCGACCACCTGGGCGAGGGGTCCTCCAGGTGAGGGGCCGGGTCAGTGCGCCAGATACAGGCGGGACGAGAGCTGGGGGCGCTCCCGGTGCGCGGGGCCGGCTGTGTCCGCGGTACCCGGCGAGGGGCGCTGAAGCCGCAGCACGCCTCCCTTCCCCTGCAGAGACGGAGCTCCAAGGCTGGTCAAGCCACTGCGGCGGCGTCCGCCTTGCCAGCCCCTGGCCCAGCCCTGGAAGGTGGAACAAGAAAAGTCCGCGTGGAATGTTTCCCAAGCGCCCTTGGTGCGTGGACCCCGAATCAGGAGCGGCGCGTCCCCCTAATCTGGCCTCACCGTTGAAATCCAGTGGAGCTGGTGGGGCTCAAACCAGCCAAACCTGGACTAGACTCCGATTGATTTTGATCAGCATAAAGAAAATGCCCCTGCCTTTTGCTGAATCGAAATTTTACAGAATAAAGGGATTTATTTGGATGTAGTGGAGGACTGCACGTGGCCTTGAGGCTGCAGGTTCCCCACCCTATTATTTTATTGACTGACTGACTGATAGGGTCTTGCTCTGTGGCCTGTGCTAGAGCACAGTGGCATGATCATAGCTCATTGCAACCTCAAACAGTACTCTTGCCTCACCCTCTTGAGTAGCTGGCACTACCAGGCCCAGCTAATTTTTTAATTTTTTGTAGAGCTGGGGTCTTGCTATGTTGCCCAGGCTGGTCTTGTACTCCTGGCCTCAAGCAATCCTCCCACCTGGGCCTCCCAAAGTGCTGGGATTACAGTAGAGACCCGTTCAAGACATATTTAAATTATAAATGTCAATTCCAGCAAATCAGTAACAATTGCAGTGCTTTAAGCTCTTCCAAGAGCCAGCTGTAAGTGAGATCCGTGCTCCCAATGGCGCTGGGTAGCAGGAGCCAATCCCTGGAAGCAGCCTCCGTGGTAGTGCCTGATGCCAGCCTCACCCCCATCTCCAGCCAGGGACGGAGCCTTGTGCAGGAGGGGAGGCGCTGTCATTCAAAAGGAAGTGAGGGGTTGCATTTCCTGTTCTCCTGCCACTCACATTTGTCTTTGCAGGTTGGGGAGAGCTGCTTGGCTCTGGAGCCGCCTAGGAGGACAGAGAGGGAAATGCACTGGGCACTGCTGGAGAGCAACTGAGGAGGCCCAGGAGGCCCTGAGGGATGGCACTCAATTGTTCTGTGTGGCGTGTGATGCCATGTAGTATACCACTTACCTCTGATCCCTCGTGGAGGTTTTCTTGTAAGGGTTGGAAAGCTGAGCTCTAGGTGCCCGGGAGCACAGGCCCATCTGGGCTCCAGCAACATAGGTTAATGCAAACCAGGACTTCAGTAGCAAGTCTTCAACATTTTTTTAAAAAATTAGCCAGGCGTAGTGGATCATGTCTGTAATCCCAGCTACTCGGGAGCCTGAGGAAGGAAGATTGCTTAAGGCCAGGCTTTCAATACCAGCCTGGGCAACATAGCAAGACCCTGTCTCAAAAAAGAAAAATAAATTTAAAAATTAGGTATCTTCTGGCAGATCGCTTTCTCTCCCCCGGGAACTTTAAAATACATTTATGCAAAATGGCCTTTAAAAAAATGTCGTATTGTCATGCTATACTTTTTGATTTTGATTATTTAGGATGTATATGTACACATGTAGCACTACATGTAGATATGTCTGTACTAGATTGGGCTGTGTGTATACACGCATGTGCACATGTACTAGAGAGGCATGTATTAGAAACTGTGTGTGTGTGACAGCAGAAGCCCCCTCACCTGGGCAACTCAGGATGTGTCCATGATTCTGGTGGGCATGCTACTGTCTCCTGGTTCTGTTAGTCCACCTGGGCCAGCGTATCTTAGAGACCGTGTATAAAGCCTGCCAACCAGTCTAGAAAATAACAAAGCTAGTACATTGTCACTAAATACGTGAGACCAGACAGGGCACGGCATCCTAGGCAACACTGGAAGACAGGCAAGCCCGACCCGAAGGCAGAGTCAGCTGAGGAGCTGTTTGGCAGCGCTGTGCTTAGGTCCCTTGAATGGCCCTTCCCTGTGAAGAGCCCTCATGCACGGGCCAGAAAGACATGGCAGTGCTGACAAGGCCACTTGCAAAGCCTTGGTGCCCCAGCTGCCCCACGTCCCCAGGACACAAACCACATTCTTCTTCTGGGCCTTTTAGTTCACTGGATCAGCCTGCAGTCAAGCTAGGAGCCCTTGTGCCCGTTAGGTAACTATGCACGTCTCTATTTTAAGAACATTACACCTTAAAGTTTAGCCCTCAAAAATCTGACCTTTTCCCCAAGTTTGGGGGACATCTCATAACTTCCAAGTACTTGCAGCCTATTCTGTCTGTTGTGAATCGGAGTGCGAGGTACCACCTGCTGTCCGTTCATCATCCTGCTCAGCTGGCCACTTGCAACAGGAAAATACTAGTTTATTCATTTATTACCACAAAGTTCACTCCCTGAGCCAGTCACTCGTGCCTGCACCAAGCTGCCAGCAGCTCTGGGGAAGGTAACACCAAGGTGGTCACGGGGCAAGCCTCGTGGACGGAAGAAGGGCACCAGCAGCTTCCTGAGGGTGGGCTGGCCCTTCTGCCACTGCTGCAAGACTGGTGTCACAGTGAGTAAAGACAGCAGCTGGGGCACTTGTTTATTCTTTGGTGCGTACATTGTAGGCGTCTACTGTGCTGGGATTCCGGTGCCGGTGGTAGGGGCCCCAGGTGGTGTGCTCCCAGATGGTCCTCTGCTCTTCACTCTCGCTGGAGCTGAAGCTGCTCAGAGTCTCGTTTGAGGCTCGAGTGATGATGATCTGTGGAATGACACTTTTCTTCCTGCTGGACTTTTGCTTCACATCAGGTTTCTCTAGAAGAAAGAAACATCCAGACACTCAGTAGGTACATGGAACACTCCTTTCACATTGCCGATAACGCCTGTCAGAGTAAAGGAATTGCATTCATGGTTAGCAGGAAAAGAAATGGGCTAGGCCAAAAGGGATCAAAACTGTCCAGGAACATTCCAGAGCTTCAGTGGATTTACAACTCAGCCACGAGGGATGGGAATACTAGACACCCTCCTTCAAGGAAGAAGACAGAAGGGCTTCCACAATCCCCGGTGGAATGGCTTCAGGGTGACAGAAACGGGAGGGAGAGGGGTCAAATGTCCAGGCAGGGGCTGCCTCAGAGGTTAAGGTTCAGAAATGCAATTTCCAAAGGATTCTATTAATAATTCTAGTACAAGCTTCCTATGCAGAACTTTATTGATTAGAATGGTCTAGGAATGTACATTTCTGATGTTGCCCACATTTTCCTAAACTTATTAAGGTCACGAGGAACGAGTAAGACCTGTGAACGGCTGACCCTGTCAAATGTTGCGCAGTGGAGAAGCAGCAGTGCTCCTGGCCTGCGCCCCAGGGAACCACGCTGCAGCCTGGGGCACGTCCTTTCGGGCCTCTCTTACGGCACCACAGAGAGGACGCTGCACACAGACACTCACAGACGTGCCTTTTCAAGAACACAGTTAGGGGGGCAGGGGCAATATACATAACCGTAATATTTGTACCCCCATAATATGCTGGAAAAAAAAAAAAAAAGAAGAACACAGTTATATGGTCATATTGGTTTGCAGCTTTGCTCCCCACCGAGTACCTCATGGACCAGTTACCTGGTGGGATGAAGAGGTGACAATGGTAATGACAGCTTTTATTGTCTGTTCTGAGCCCTGGAATAACAGCAGTGAATAATGACATGACAGCTTCTGGTGAAGGTCTTCTATGACCTACATTTTACAGATGGAGAAACTGAGGCAGAGAGAGGTTGAATCACCTGCCCAAGGCTAGTCAGCCAGGTGTGGCAGAGGGAGGTGTGTAGACCCAGGCCACCTGCAGCACTGCCTTGTATATCCTCATCTGTTTTAACTGCCAGGTGACCCACGGCCAGCGCTGGGCCCTGAGATTATCCCTTGTCTGTTCCTTGTTTTCAGAGACAGGGTCTGGCTATATTGTCCAGGCTGGAGTGCAGCCTGCTCACAGATGTGATCAAAACTCACTGCAGCCCCAAGATCCCGGCTCCAAACCATCATGCCTTAGCCTCTCCAGTATCTGGGACTATAGGCGTGTGCCACCATGCCCAACTTCTTTTCATTTTTGTTATAAAAAAAAAATGCATTTCATCTTATTTTACACTTATGTTAAATTGGAGGGTTCATTTCTTCATACTGATTATAAAAACTTTTTATATGTTAAAACTATTTAAAAATTAATACATGTTGATTTTAAAATTGCACATCCTGGTTCTTATCCTTCCAGCCAATTATGTGCCTACACACCACACACACTCCACAGAGGGCTGAGCTTTCTGCCTGACAGTACAGCGGGGCTGTGCCTCCTCTTTCATGGCAGCCTGTATTCTTCTGTCATGAGGTCCCATCATTTATGTAACCAGCTCCCTTTGATGAACATGATTTAGTTTATTTCCAATTTTTATCCTTTCTTTTTTCTTTTTTTTGGAGACAGAGTCTCGCTCTGTCACCCAGCCCTGGGTAGAGTGCAGTAGCGTCAGCCTAGCTCATAGCAACCTCAAACTCCTGGGCTGAAGCAATCCTCCTGCCTCAGCCTCCCTCCTGAGTAGCTGGGACTACAGGTGAACGCCATCACACACGGCTAATTTTTCTATTTTTTAGTAAAGACAGTGTCTCGCTCTTGCTCGGGCTAGTCTTAAACTCCTGAGCTCAAGTGATCTTCCTGCCTCAGCCTCCCAGAGTGCTAGGATTACAGGCATGAGCCACTTCACCTAGCCAGAAATCAGATTAATATTTACATCTTCATTGTTTTTCTATTTTTTATATTTGCTCTTTATTTTTGAGATAAAGTCTTGTTTTGTCGCCCTGGGTAGAGTGCAGTGTGTTATTATAGCTCACTGCAGCCTCAAACTCCTGGACTGGAGTGTTCCTCCTGCCTCAGCCTCCCGAGTAGCTAGACTACAGGCATGTACCACCACACCTGGCCAATTTTTCTAATTTTAGTAAAGATGGGGTCTCACTCTTGCTCAGGCTGGTCTCAAACTCCCTGAGCTCAAGCGATCCTCCTGCCTCAGCCTCCCAGAGTGCTAGGATATTAGCTCTTATCCATCTGGAATTAATCTCATTATATGACAAGAAGTTAGGATCCAACTTATGTTTTCCCTGTGTGAGGCAATTTTACTAGCATCATTTACTATATAATCCTTCCTTTCCCCACTTATTTTTGGTACCAGTTTTCTCACATATTAATTATACACAGAGATATGTACATACTAGGGACTTATTCTTATCCCTATTCCTTTTTGTTTTTTTAATATTTAGTTAACCTAAAGTGAAATTCTATACACATGTAACCTTATTTGCTTGTTGGGAATTATATGCAGCACATTGTGCTAAAAACATGAAAAAGTTAACATTTTCAGCCAGTACTGAAAATTAACATGTAGAAACTAAGCAACAAGTTAAAATACGGTAATGCACAACTCAGTGATGTTAAGTTTTCCACGTGGAGCAATAATGTAGATTATCTAAATAATTTAAGGAGATGCAAATGAGCCCTCTTCATGATTCTCCGCAATCTACTCAGGAAAATAAATTCTGGTCACAACTGAACAATTTCATTCCAATCTCAAAGTGATGTGTGATCACAGCTCACTGCAACCTCAAACTCCTGGGCTCAAGTGATCTTCCTGCCTCTGTCTCTGTAGCAGCTGGGACTGCAGGTGTGCACCACCATGCCCAGCTAATTTTTCTATTTTTTGTAGAGACTGGGTCTCACTACATTGCTTGTTAGACAGGGAAGCAGGAAAGGAGGTGGGGAAGGATGGAGGGAAGGACGTCAGAGGGAGGAGGAAGAAAGAAGGAAGGGGGAGGGAGGAGGGAGAGATGGAATTCTCTTGCCCCTATTTCATATTTCAGCTATTCTTATACTGTAACTATATTTTAATTGTTATTAAAACTTGTGATACATTGATGAATTTTTATTTTAAAAATAATTATAAGTTCACAGAAAGTTGCAAAAGTACTGCAGAGAGGTCCCATGCACCCTCCACCCGTTTTCCCCGATGGCAACATAGCTGTAGAGCAGTATCTGCACACAGTGCAGTATCTGCACAAGGACTCTGGCATTGGTACACGCGTGTATACGGATCTGTTCCACTTAATCACATGTAACCACCACCACAGTGACAGCCATTTCCCTCCTGCTGTCCCTTTACAGACATATCTGTTCTCTGAACACACCCATCCCTAACCCCAGGCAACCACCAGCCTGTTCTCTGTCTCTGTAGTTTTGTCACTTAGAGAATGTCACACAAATGGAATCAAAAGCACGGGACCTTGTGAGACTGGCTTTTGTCACTCAGCTTGGTATTTTTTAACAGGTGATGGAAATGTTCCTTACGTTTCTCTTCTTTTTCAAAATTTTCTTGCAATTAAGTATACTCTACCTTCATAAAAAACATAATGAAGGTATTCAAACACACATGGATATAGGATAGTATCAGTGCCTGTGTGTGCATCACCAAGCTTCATTCAATATTCTGTCCCCTTGTTTTGCCTATCTTCCTCTTTTTTTTTTTTCCGAGTATCTTCAAGCAAATGT
>VBSM01000807.1:296369-313173 GCA_008086735.1 Cheirogaleus medius | reverse complement strand
TATGTTGCCCAGGCTGATCTTGAACTCCTGGGCTCAAGTGATCCTCCCGCCTCAACTTCCCAAAGTGCTGGGATAACAGGCCTGAGCCACTGCACGTAGCCCCAGTTATCGCTTCTTATTTCCCAGGCAATTGCAGTCAGATGTCGTCTGGAGCCTGAGTCATCTGGAGGCTCGTTGGGACTGGATGTCCACAGTGGCACACTCAGGGCTGGTCACTGCTGCCGCTGCAGTGTGCTATGTGCTGTGCACGCTGGGAAGGCCTGGGCTCATCTGATGGCTTGTTCACTCAAGTCTGGCACCTGGGCTGGAAGGGCTCGGGCATCAGCTGTGCTAACTGCAGTGGCTCCCAGTGGCCTCCCCAGGTTCAGAGTTGGACAGCCACTGATGCAGTTTCCGTTACCCCAGAAAGGCACCTTGTGCTCAGTTGTGGCCAGTCCCCATTCCCACCCTTAGCCCCACGCAACCGCTTATCTGCTTCTGTGCATAAACTTGCCTTTCTGGACGTTTCGTACAAGGGAACCATTGTCTGTGGTCTTTACATCTGTCTTCTTTCACTTAGTGCCATGCTTTGGGGGCTTCACGCAGCGTGTGTCAGCGGCTTGTTCATTGTCATTGCTGAGGATGTTCCCTCACATGGAGAAAGTACACCCCTCGTCATTCAGCCTAGCTCACAGCAACCTCAAACTCCTGGGCTCAAGCAATCCTTTTGCCTCAGCCTCCCGAGTAGCTGGGACTACAGGCATGCGCCACCATGCCCGGCTAATTTTTTCTATATATTTTTAGTTGGCCAATTAATTTCTTTCTATTTTTAGTAGAGATGGGGTCTCGCTCTTGCTCAGGCTGGTCTCGAGTTCCTGAGCTCAAGCGATCCTCCCGCCTTGGCCTCCCAGAGTGCTAGGATTACAGGGTGAGCCACCACGCCCGGCCCCCTCATCGTTCTTGAAGCTCCACTGTCCCTCTCGCTCTCTGACCTGCTGTGTTTTCCCTTCACCTCCATCTTCCCACCCCGTGAATGAGTGATGGCATAGCAGACACTGCTGGGGCCTGTCCAGCAGGCAGTTCCCCTGCCACACCTCCCCTGCGCAGAGGTCCTGCCCCTCCACTGCGTGACCGCCTCTTCCAGCCCCTGGTCAATTTCCCAAGTTGAGCCCACCCTACAGAGGACAGGCAGGCGAAGGAAACCAGGAAAAGTTGCCTTGCCAACATAAAGCAAGGAGAAATGCAGTCCTATCTTCATGTGCTACCTGGAGCTGTACAGCTATCCAAGGGGCTGTGGGGTAAGACGTCCCTGATGCTAAGGGTGGCAAAGCAGAAACATGCCAAGGCCTGATGTCACAGCCGTGCTGCTCAGCAGACCACCCGGAAGCCCTTGTCTATGACTCTTCATTCGTGAGACATTAAATCCCACAGTGTGAAGTATGTTTAGTTGGCTTTTCTCTAACTTTCATTTAAAAGCATCCTGACAGGTAGCACTTTCCAAACTTCTGCCCTAGGACTATGGCTCTTCCTGCGGCCTTCTACTCACAAGTGAGGAGTTCCTAAATTGGGATTTCATTTTTTTTTTGGAGACAGAGTCTCACTCTGTTGCCCAGGCTAGAGTGAGTGCCATGGCGTTAGCCTAGCTCACAGCAACCTCAAACTCCTGGGCTCAAGCAATCCTACTGCCTCAGCCTCCCGAGTAGCTGGGACTACAGGCATGTACCACCATGCCCGGCTAATTTTTTCTATATATATTACTTGGCCAATTAATTTCTTTCTATTTTTAGTAGAGACGGGGTCTCGCTCTAGCTCAGGGTGGTTTCGAACTCCTGAGCTTGAGCGATCTGCCCGCCTCGGCCTCCCAGAGAGCTAGGATTACAGGCGTGAGCCACCACGCCCGGCCTTAAATTGGGATTTCAAATCCAGGTCTTTCTCCCAAGACCAACACCCAAATTTCAAATATGAAATTTGAAATTCCCAAGGCCAGGCGCGGTGGCTCATGCCTGTACTCTGGAAGGCCAAGGTGGGAGGATTGCTTGAGGTCTGGAGTTCGAGACCAGACTCAAGCAAAAGCAAGACCCTGTCTATACTAAAAGTATAAAAATTTGCCGGGTGTGGTGGTACACACCTGTAGTCCCACCACTGAGGCAGGAGGATCACTTGAGCCCAAGAGTTGGAGGTTGCTGTGAGCTATGATGACACCACTGCACTCCAGCCTGGGCCACAACACAAGACTCCTCTGTCCTAGCCACATCACTCCTCCTCCCTCTGAAGGCACATTCTCATTGCCACTGAAACCCCTCCTGGCTCACCACCCTTTCCATCTCATCAGACAGTGGCTTCTGCTGGGTCCACCTCCTGGATCCTTCTAGAATTCCTATTGCCACTGCTCACTGGTTCCCATGGATCACAGCAATGGGGTGTGTTAGGTCTCCTCCCTCAGGTTCCTGGCTTCTCCTGCCAGCCTCTATTCTGTAACTGGAAAGACATGTCCAAGGCACAGACCCCATCAACCTCCCTTGTTTTATCTTTAAATTTTTAATTTCTATTAGAGATGGGATTTTGTTATGCTGCCCGGGCTGGCCTCAAACTCCTGGGCTGAAGTAATCCTTCTGCCTCAGCCTCCTGAGTAGCTGGGACTACAGGTGTGCACCTCCTTGTTTTAAATATTTAACAGTCCCATCTCCACAACCCACGTGATAAAACTGATGAGAGACTTTGTCTTCTGGCTTTTTCCTGCTTTTGTGGCTTCATGTTGCCCACACACCCAAAGGTCTGACCACACTAAGCTGTTAGGAAGTGAGTCAGTTTGCCAAACTGTTTAACTCCTTTGTCCCACCCTGTCCTACCCGCTTGTCAGTCACCCTCCTCACTGTGCCAGGCAGAGTAGTCCACACCTCCACTGCAGCCCCAGGCAGCCCCCCGAGGTTCTATTCCAGTCTGTGGGATGTTTAAGGAATCACAGTGGTACCAAGATGTCCAGCCCTCCGGGGTACCTCGGCTGAGAAACGTCTGTACCTGTACTCCACCACATCGCTCTGGACTATGTGTGTTATGCATCCATCACTTGGAAACTTACCTAAACTTTTACTGAACTTGTATTTTCCACAAGAATGCTGGGTAGTTACTTCCCACACCAAGGTCCTCAAACAAATCCCTTTCATCACTGGGGCATGTGCCTGCTCTCAGAAGTAGGCTCCTGCTTCCCCCATCCGCAGACTCCAATTCCGTCCCCCCCAGGAGTCTCCTACCTTTGCCCGAAGGGGAAGGCTGCTGCTTGTACTTGGCTGTGTCTGCCCCCGGACGGAGGTCTGCAGGTGTCTCGCCCTCGCTTTCTGCCTGCCTGGCTTCCTGAGGAAGCTTCTCCGCCAACTTTTCCTTAGGTTTTGGGGATGAACTGGTGACTTCCTTCTTTTGCTCCTCACCTGAAATACAGGGGGTAACCAGACCTGTAACTTACTGAGTCTCTAAGGCACCGGGTCCTGCAGTTCTTGGGTTGCCTGCTTTGGTCCAGAGTAAAATAAGACACTCCATCTCCCCGACACTTTGGGTGGAAAGATTCTTAAGTCACTGTCATCAGGGAGGACTTGGAGCAGGACTTGGCGCAGCATGAACGATGCGCGGGGCACGGGGCAGGTGGGCCCGCGTTACCTTTCCTGGGTGTGTGTTTGCTTTTGGAAAGCCCCATAGATGAGCCCACCGCCCCCGCCGGCGCAGGCCGGGCTCCCTGCGCCTCCGCGAGTGACTCACAAACGGGGCCGTCGCCGGCGGCCGCGGGTCGCCACGGCAACGCCGCCCTCCGCGCCGGCCTCTCCGCGGCGTCCCCGCCCGCCGGGCCAGCCGCCGTCCTCTCGCGAGAGCAGGCCGCGCGACCGGAAGTGGGCGGTGACCCCGGAAGGCCCCGTCGTCGGGCGGAGCTGGTGGGTTCGGTCGCCGCCGGGATCTGTCGTCGGCCGATTTCGTGTCCCCTCTGCCTCTTCGAGGGGCGCCGCCGCCGGCCTGGCCATGGACGGTAAGAGGCCGCCGCCCTCCGGGAGCGCGCGGGGCCGCCGTGCCCACCGGCGGGCGCGGGCTCCGCCCACTGGGCTCCGGCGGAGCTCCCGGGCCTCGACCCCCGATCGTGACCTCGGAGCCGGGGCCCCTTCCCCGGGGCCTCGACCCCCGACCCGGGACCTCTTAACGCGGGCCTCGACCCCAGGTCTCCCCCGCCCCCCAGCCCTCCTCGGGGTCTTGCCGCGTTTCCCCGCGAGCTCCAGTCCCGGGGACGGACAGCGATGCCCGCTGCTGCCTTTGGGCCCCCGGAGTGTCGGGTCAGAGGGCACCGGGAAAGGTGACACTTGCAACCCCTACCCCCAGAACAGCACCAGGAGAAACAGGAAGAGCTCGGAGGAAAAGTGCTCACTGAGCCCAGCCCCAGGCAGGTTGTAAGCGGCCTACCTCACCCTAGGTCTTGGAGATGCGGACTGTACGCCCCATTCTACGGGGCGGGAAGACAGGTTGGGAGGGAGCCAGGCAGGACCAGCGCCCCGACAGGTGACTCCCTAGTCCTGACCTCTCCCCTTCAGGGCCGCTCTGTGCTCAGGGTCACCAAAGCACAGGAACAATCTGGTAAATGAAGGTGCCTGTGTTTGCGGAAATGTTTATGGCCTGACGTGAGAGGCTTGTAAAAATACGTTTTGAAGTGTAAAAAACTGCAGTACTACCACGTTATTGTCATGGAGGAAATGTGTAGAAGTTTTTCTGCAGATGGCTTTAGAGAGAAGACGAAAGATAGCACCCAACTCTTTCCCCACCCAAAAAAGTTGGCTTTTGCTCCACGGCTCACTCAGCTCTTTTAAGGGAAATTTTCTTAAGTCCGTATCAGTTTTCTCCAGGGTTAGGTTTTACCTTAACGAGCTTTCTGTTCTCCAGAGTCTAGTTCTACCACACACGTCTAGATGGGAGAGGTGAGGCTGGCAGGGAGGGTGCTTTGGCCAGCATCACACAGCAAGTCGGATGGGCTGGGCCTCACCAGGCCAGCACTGTTTTGCCTAAACTCTGGGTCTGGTTAGCTGTTTTCCAAAGTCACAGATGACTTTGGCCTTGGCCAGCACCTGCGCTGATAGACGGTAGATTGACAGATGCACGGAGCACATTTGAAACCGGGTAGGTGTCAGCTAGGAACCTCGGTTTGCATTTGTGAACACTTAGGACCCTCATTCTAGTTACAGGTTTCGTTTCCTCGTTTTGGGTTAGTGTGGTTAACCCCTTTTAGGAATCGGGTGTCACCATCACTCTCCAAATTTAGAAATTGAATAAATTGACATCAGCCCAAAGGTACCTGGCTCTGCAGTTTTGGTGAGTGAGTAGCAAATGTGGGTATCAGGAGTTTCACTCACTAAATGCACTTCAGTCTCCTCAGTTGCTGAGTGTGGGCAGACAAGGTCCCTGAGCCCAATTTGACAGCTCAGAAATGGCTGCTTCTGTGGAATCTGCTCTTCGATGGCAGAAGAGTTATCATCTTCCCGTTTGTATCCATTTACCTTTCATAGAAAGAATACATAAAAAAGACACTGCAGGCTGGGTGTGGTGGCTCACGCCTGTAATCCTAGCACTCTGGGAGGCAGAGGCAGGAAGATCCCTTGTGGTGAGAAGTTCAAGACCAGCCTCAGCAAGAGTGAGACCCTGTCTCTACTAAAAATAGAAAAATTATCCAGGCCTGCTAGTGCACGGCTATAGTCCCAGCTACTCGGGAGGCTGAGGCAGGAGGATCGCTTGAGCCCAGGAGTTTGAGGTTGATGTGAGCTATGATGACATCACAGCACTCTAGCCCAGGCAACAGAGTGAGCCAAAAATATCTTTTGAGTTGTCAACACAGCCAAGTGCTATATCCATCACTTCATCTGTTCTCGCACTAACCCTTTGAGCTTGGCTGGTGCCATCCCCGTGTTCCCAATGATGAAGCAAGTTTCAGGAGGGTCTGCGTGTGCTAGAGCCTGTGGCTAGCAGGGACCAGAGCTGGCACACTGGTTTGTCTTCCGATCCACTGTCAGAAGCCTCCCTGAAGGCACTAGGCAAACACGATCACTGTCTGCGTTCTGTTCCTAGTGTCTAGGAGGATCTTAGTGAGCCCACCTCCTTATTAGAAGTGTTACTTATCACGTCTCTTAAAATCCTCAAACCATTTCCTCTCTCTTTGCAGATACCCTGTTCCAGTTGAAGGTATGTACGAAACGACCATTCATCCAACCCTGCCCTGGTAGTTAGCGAATGAGGAGAGATAGTATAAGTCACTCAGAGCCCCAGAAACAAAGTCAGGGAACAGATTATAACAGAGCAGCAACTGCCACACAGTGCTCAGACTGCTGACCAAAGGGGATTATTGAGTTGGCTTGATGGCATATTAATTCCTTCCTTATCTCAGGCACTGAGGCTCATCCATGAAAGACTGACTATTATCTTTCAGAAACACAACTTGGGTGTTATGTGCATGCCTTGATGTTCTGCTAAGCGTTTAAAACCCAAATGTGGTCTCAAATCCTTAACCCATTTGAAGAAGAGCTTTCTAGACAGCAAAGTATTCCTCTTATCTGGGGTGCTCTTTGTACCTTCCATTAATCCAGGGCATGTTTCTGAACATTCCCCTTAAATGCTGTCATGGTTGATCGTCCTTATTAGCTTTGTCTCGTTTTATCACTGGTTCTGAGATACTGAGCAGAAGTGACATGCACAAGCTACTGAATGTAGTTTTAGGATATTCTCATGTCACAGTGTGGCTCTGTAAGATGTTTCTGAGGACAGGAGGGACCAATGGGAAGGTGCCTGCCAGGGGGCAGCATCTGTGGACGGGACCCAGGGCCTGGCGGGGAGGGGGAGGGGCTCTGCATGTCTGACTCGGATGTCCCGCTGTCTGCTCAGTTCACAGCGAAGCAGCTGGAGAAACTGGCCAAGAAGGCAGAGAAGGACTCGAAGGCCGAGCAGGCCAAAGTGAAGAAGGTGAGGGCTGTGGGGGGTCTCCACGCTCATGGCTTCTCTGGGTCTATGGTCTGTTCTTTTGTTTTCTGTGTGTTTTTAAGTCTTTGCAGGCGTGTGTGTGTACATCCAAAAGAAGGCGCTTTATACATCATGATTTAATTCTCACCGTGACTTCTAGCTTTAAAACATTCGCTTCTGGCTGGGTGTGGTGGCTCACGCCTGTAATCCTAGCACTCGGGGAGACTGAGGCGGGAGGATTGCTTGAGCTCAGGAGTTCGAGACCAGGCTGAGCAAGAGCGAGACCCCATCTCTACTATAAATAGAAAGAAATTAGCCAAAACAACCAAAAAATAGAAAAAATTAGCCGTGCTTGGTAGCGCATGCCTGTAGTCCCAGCTACTCAGGAGGCTGAGGCAGAAGGATCGCTTGAGCCCAGGAGTTTGAGGTTGCTGTGAGCTAGGCTGACGCCATGGCACTCTAGCCCGGGCACAGAGTGAGACTCTGTCTCAAAAAACAAAATAAAATAAAATAAAACATTCGCTTCTCACAGGAGACCAGCAAGCTCGAGGGAAGGGAGGTGCCAGGTGTGGTGGAGCCTGGCATGGCTGCGGCCTCTGCCCCCACGTCCCCTCCCAGCTCACCGAGGGTGTCCAGAGCAGGCAGATGAGCGTGTTGCCTTTGTTCTTTAGCTCTCCATTCTTTATTCATTTCTGATGTTCTGAACTTGCTTTTACCATCCGTTGTGCAGGAAGTGGGCTTCCAGCTGCCCACCACAGTCCTGTTTTGAGCTCTCTCTTCTCTGTGGAGCTGGTGCCTTGGGCGTCAGAATCAGGGCAGCGGCGTGGGGGCTTATCCATGGGCTGGATGCTCACTCGGGGGCTTCCCAGGAAGGGTCCTCTGCCTCCTGGTGGGCAGGGCAGGAGGAAAGGGGGTTCTGACTGCTCGTGGTGGAGACAGTCAGCCAAGTCTTGTGCAGTTCTTAACACTTTGCCTAACAGGTGACATGGGTGCTGGGGTATTGGATTTTAGTAACTCCTCCCCCAAACTCAGGGCAGAGTGGGACCAGAGAGTAGCTCTGTAGTCTGTATCTGGTGCTTTGTGCCTTTTCCATCGCGGTTGTGCCCCCCGGACGCTGAGCATCACCAGTGTGTGCTGTGCTCCTGGGCAGTGCTGGTGTGATGGGGCCTGGGACATCGGTGGGAGCAGACCCCCCTTCCCAGGCTGGTGCAGTGGCTCCGTCCCGGACTCTCGTGCTCCCAGGCAGGCTCAGGGCCTGGGCATCTGCACCTGCACGAAGCTCAGGCCCTTCTGATGAATGCACCTGGAAAGGACTGTGCAGGGCCCACCCGGGGTAGCACATGGTCAGCACCAGCTCTTGGCAGGGAACACACAAACCAAGTTCTCCCGGCTGTCGTTTCTCCATGAATTTTAGGCCCTTCAGCAGAAAAACGTGGAATGTGCCCGCGTGTATGCCGAGAATGCCATCCGCAAAAAGAATGAAGGCGTGAACTGGCTTCGCATGGCGTCCCGTGTGGATGCAGTGGCCTCCAAGGTGCAGACGGCCGTGACCATGAAAGGGGTGAGTGCCGGCCCGGTGCTGGGTGGGCTGCGGCAGGGACAGGGTCTATAGGTCGGGCCTGGGGCGGCTCCCAGAGCTGTGGGAAGATAGACCAGCTTGGAGCTGTGGCCGCGAACATGCTAGCTCGGACACAGGTGAGACCGGCCCTGGGGCCACACCGACCTTACCGGAAGGACCACTTGGTGGGCCTTGGGCCTTCAGCGCCACACACGACGCGGAGCCTGCGTGGCCTCCTGGCTGGGGCGGGGGAAGTCACGTCTGAGCCTTCAGTTCTGTTCTGGGGATTCCTTCCAAACGGAGAGGACCAGAGGAGGAAGCCAGTGCTGAAGACCTGCTGCGTCACCCCCTTGCTCGAGTGGCCCAAGTGCTGGTGCTGCTTGTCTTGTCCGTTCAGTTGACAGCATTTCCTGAGGACCTGCAGTGGCAGCTCAGCCCAGACCTGCGCTTTATTGTTGGGGTGAGAGTTCAGGGGACTCATTCTGTTCCCTCCCCCAACCCTCTCCTGTCCCAGGTGACCAAGAACATGGCGCAAGTGACCAAAGCCCTGGACAAGGCCCTGAGCACCATGGACCTGCAGAAGGTGTCTGCGGTGATGGACAGGTTTGAGCAGCAGGTGCAAAACCTGGACGTGCACACATCGGTACGTGGTCTGGGGACACGGGAGGGCATGCCGGCAGCACGGCTGGAGGGGTGGCTGACAGGCTGGCCTGCCATCTGCACACACGTGTTTGTGCCCCGGTGTCACCGAGCATCCTGTGTGCTGGGTCCCCGCCAGGACCTCAAGAGGGAAGGGTGGGCAGGGCAGAGGACCTCTTCCAGGGCACCTGCTCCTTCTGGGGAGTCCTAAATGGTAACGAGCACTTGGAGGTATAGAAAGGTGCCCACCTGAAGCAGGTAGACGTGGGAGTAGGGCTGGGCGTGTGGCAGGCAGGTTCCTGGTGGAGGATGAGGAGAAAGTTCCAGAGAAAGTTCGTTGAGAGAACAGGCTGAGAAGGCGATGGCTGCGGGGGGACAGTGAGCGAGACACGCGGTCGAGCTGTCCTTGGGGCCCTGTGGGCCGGGCCCCACCTGTGCCCAGACATGCCCGCCTCCCTCTCCCAGGTGATGGAAGACTCCATGAGCTCAGCCACCACGCTGACCACGCCCCAGGAGCAGGTGGACAGCCTCATCGTGCAGATCGCGGAGGAGAACGGCCTGGAGGTCCTGGACCAGCTCAGCCAGCTGCCCGAGGGCGCCTCTGCCGTGGGCGAGAGCTCCGTGCGCAGCCAGGAGGACCAGCTGTCTCGGAGGTGGGGTCAGCGCCCCGGAAACGCTGTGCCATGCTGTGCCGTGAGCGCCACGCGCTGGTGCTGTGGGAAGGAATGGGGGGAGTGGTGGGTCAGAGGCTGCTCCGGGACAGCTCAAGCTCCGGCCTTGCAGGGAGCAGGGTCTCGATGTGGAGCCCCAGCAGCTGCTCCCGCCTGTCCTGCTCAGCAGGCTGTCAGGGGGGCGGCTCCCGTCCCATGTCTCCAGGCCTGGCGCACGCCAGCTTTCAAAGGCGGCTGCAGGGTGTGCGTTAGGTGTGGCATCTGCACACACACGCGCAGCTCGCTGTGGAAAGGGAAACCTTTGCCCGTCCTGGCATAAGGAATAAGCTTGGAACAGTGCGTGACTGTTTCCAGGGTCTGTCCCTCGCGTTGTCTCAGGGCGACCTTAGAAAGCTGGAGCTGAGGAGCATGATCCCTGCAACCACATGGAGGAGGGGCCCCTGCCCCTCTCACCTGAGTCCTGTTGTTGGTTCCAGGTTGGCTGCCTTGAGGAATTAGCTGCCCTGCCGTGTGCACCACCACCTCTGCCTGCGACGTGCTGGAAGGTTTCTGTCCCCCCCACTGCGTCCTCCACTGCCTCAGCTCCTCTCACCTGCCAGGCCTGGGTGGCCCCAGAATTGTCCCTTTCTCTCGGAGTGGGCGGTGGTCTGTGTGCTGGCGTTGAGTTTGCACGAACCATGGGTAACTTCTGACTCTGGGCTCACCTCTGCTGTCCGTGGAGTCTTCGGGGACTGACCAGCATACACTGTGTGGACTCCAGCCCCGTGCCGTGGGGCCTTCGGACTCCGCACGACACAGATACACTGCTCACCCAGCCAGCGGGCAGGGCTGCCCTGCTGCCAAGCAGCTCCTGGAGCCCCCCAGCGTGCGGGGGTCCCACCGAGTGGACGGACACAGCCCAGGAGGGCTGGTGGCCTGTGACCCTCCTCCATCGTTCCAGGTGGGGTCTCGGCCTGCTGCCAGACTTTGAGACAGCCACTGCTCAGCTCTAGGCCCAGGTGTGCCTGCCCTGGTCCTCGTCCTTGCCCTGCTCCACCTCCTCAGGTGCCTTGGGCCTCGTGGGCTGCAGTCAGCTCTCCCGGCAGCGCGGGCTCGCTCTATCAGGGGCCTGTCCTCGGGGCCTCTCGTCCCTCCATGGCCGCGCTGCCGTGTGGCTCTCCTGTCCCCACTGCACCTCTCCTGCCTTCCCAGCCTGGAAGCCCTAGTGGCTGGTGGGGGGAGCCTGGGAGAGTCACCTCGGAGGGGCCAGAGCGAGGCTGTGTGGCAGACCTGCCCCTGTGGCCCGGTGGGCTTGCTGGGGCGGCCGCGAGGGGGCTCTGGGCATGGGCTACTGTTTTTGTTTTTTCTGTTTCCTAAAGTTTACTTCATTTTCCTGGGTTTTTTGGGGTTTTTTTGCCAAAGTAGAAGGAGCGGGCAGCAGGTGGGGAGCCTGGGGCGGCTGCAGCCCTCACCACAGCAGACTGCAGCCTGTGTCTGCAGCTCTTCTGTACTGAACGCGGAGACCTTTACCTTGATCCACCGCGTGTGGTTCTTTCTTTTCGAGACGTGGCGCTGGCGGGTCCTGGCTATCGGGTGGAGTGGAGGCTCTTTCGTGTGTGGTCCCCTCTGGGCTTCCCCTAAATCAACCTGTGTGCTGGGCTGGAGAGAGGATTCCTGTGTCCCTCGTGGCTGACGGCCATGGGGAGTGTCCACGTACCCCGGAGGGTGCGGCACCCTCAGGGCCATGCTGGAACTGCCTGGGCCCTGTCTCCTCGGTGCGCCAAAGGAGAGTGGGTGTGTTCACCCTTCTCCTAAAATGCTGTTATAATTTATCCCAGAAAATGTTCTTGGGCTTTGCTTTGGTGGCCTTGGGTGGTGCTGGGAGCGGGGCCTGGACGCTCATTCCCATGTGCTCACTGGGGACAGGGTGGGGTGGTGCGTGGAGCACAGGGTCCAGGTTCCACCAGACAACGGAGTTGGACTCTGCAGTTGTAAAATTTGCCCTTTTTACTTTGAAGTAATTTCAAACTTGCAGAAAGCTGGGGGGATGCACAGTTCCTGTGTGCCTCCCGCCCAGCTCTGCTCGTCGTAACTTCCTAGTGATCCACGTGAGTCTGCCCAACCGGGAAACCGCCCGACACCATGTCACCAGCCAGTCTCCTTCCTGGTGGTTTCTGGTCCCTGGTCATCCCGGTCGGCATGTCCTGGTCCTGCTCCCGATCTGGGTTAGCCCTCACTTTTGTCTTCATGTGCTGGACAGTCTGGAAACATGCCGGCCGGTTATTTGCAGAATGTTCGTCAATTCGGGTCAGTGTGGCGTTTCACGGGATGAGATCGAGGTTGTAGTTACTGGCAAGAAGGCCACAGAAGTGGCCTCAGCTGCTGCATGGGGTGTGTGACGTCACTGTGTCTCACTGCTGGTGGCTGACTGCACCACCAGGCTTGGGTGGCGTCTGGCAGGCTTCTCCGCTGTGGCGCAGTCCTCCCCCTTTAATTAAAGTGTCTTGAGAGATTCTCACAGACTGTGCGGACTCGTCCTTTTCCCTGGAACGCCGGCGTCTGCTGATGAGTCTTCCTGGTGACAGTGACTGTGAGTGATTAGAGCTCTGCTCTGAGGAGGAGTTTCTTACCGTTCCTGCCAGTCCGGACCCGTGGGCGTGCGTCTCGTGGGGTGCAGGGGCCGCATCGTTCTCTGTGGCTCCAGCCGTGTCAGCAGTTGGGGTGTCCTCTCGGCTCGCTCGGTTGCGCCCTCACTTTGCAGCACTGTGAGGTGCTCTGGCCCCATCGCCCCGGCCCCGGCCATTTCCCCATGTGGCCCCGATTCCTCTGAGTGGGGCACGGTGTTTAGAGAACGGGGTCCGGGCGTGAGGTGTGCTCACATTTACTGCACGCCTCTGCCCCGGGCCTGCACGGAACACAGCCAGGAAGCGTCTGCAGCCCCCCTCTGCATGCATCAGAGACCGCAGGTTTGCACAGACACCGTAAAGCTCAGTCTGGCACCCCCTCTTTATTTGTGACTTTTGTGACTGAAAACTTGCCTCTTGCGTAGTCAGCTTCTTGCTTATTTTTTGCACACAAAGTATTTTCAGAATTGCAAACCATACTCCTATAAGACGCCGTCTACTAACCAGAGGACAGTGTGTGTGTATAGCTGTCAAAACATCCACATCCATCAGGTGGTTCTGTTCCACACCCTTTTGCCATGGCAGTCCCTCCATCAGATTTGTCTGTCTGTGTTCCATAGGGGTCCCCATCCTGGCTGGCTGTGCAGTGGGGGGACCCATCTCTGCCCTCAGCCCCAGGCATGAGCCAGCCCCGGTGCTCCAGGCACATGGAGCTTCCTGTGCCCTTCCGACTTGAGAGATGCAGGGGTGTGGCCCTTTCCTGGGAGAGAGGGCAGGCAGGGTGCAGCTTGGGGTATCTGCCTGCACCCTGAAGTGGAGCTCTGTGCCATCTGCCTGCACCCCAAAGCGGAGCTCTGTGCCATCTGCCTGCACCCCAAAGTGGAGCTCTGCCATCTGCCTGCACCCCAAAGTGGAGCTCTGTGCCATCTGCCTGCACCCCAAAGCAGAGCTCTGTGCCATCTGCCTGCACCCCAAAGCGGAGCTCTGTGCCGTGGGGTGGGCTGCAGCCTCCCCTGCTCCATGCAGCCTCTTACCGGAATTCCCAGAACTCTCTGTCAGGTGCTCTCCCCTCCCCTCCTCTGGGAAGGTCTTGGAGTGGGGGATGAGTGTCTTACCTGTGGCACACGGGGAGGACACCGACGACCAGGTACATTCCTAGAGCAGTGGAGGGGGAGTGGGTGTTGAAAACCCGGCGTAGAACCTCTGCAGCCCGCCAGGGGGCCTCCCCAGGCTCCATCCCCAGCCAGAGGAATCGGCCCTGCTGAAAACACACTCCGCAGCTGTCCCTTCTGGAGGGGCTGCTGGCCGGAGGCAGCACCCAGGGAGGGAGGGCAGCGGCACCAACCCCACCCGGGCTCGGCAGGGCCCCCACTCACCTCTGTGCAGCCCACGGAGTTCTCATCACTCGCGGGTTCCCAATGGCCCTGCCGAGCCCAGCGGGCGCCTGTTCCCGCTAGCACCAGGGGCTGTGGTTGCCCTCCATCCCGCCTTCTCTGGTGACATCAGCTCCAAGGGACGTGGGCCCAGGGGCCCCACACTTGCTCACGAAGGGCTTCCGAGGGAAAACTGCAAACGCAGGGGCTGTGAAGGGCCGGCTCCCCGCCCCCCCGGGCAGGGTGCAGGGTGCCAGGGCAGAGGAGTCCTCCCTTCATGTGAAACCCAAGGCTGTCTAGATGGGGCGTCCTCAGGGGCCTGGCCTGGAAGGGGGGCAGCTAGTGTCGGGGCCCCGCCCTGTGTCTGTGCTAGGCTGTTCATCCCAAGACACCCTCCGGCTGCCCTGTGGGGAGGGACTGAGCACCAGTCCCCGCTGACGAGGGTTGTATGCCGACCACCTCTGTCCCTGTGGCGTGCCCTGGCCTGCAGTTCACAGTCCAGACCTCGGTTTCTCCCTTATCAGAAGGGGCTGCAAACGCAGGTCCCTGGGCCCTTTGTCAGGTGCACACACAGCCAGAGCGGGCTGAGCCAGGCTGTGCACATGGGTGTCTGCAGGTGCGTGTGTGCACACACATGCACACGGAACGGCCGCTGGAACCCGGACCGTGTGTTTTTATAGACTCTCAAGCCACGTCCGTGCTGAGCCTCTTTTCAGGCTTCCTGAGCTGCTCCTGCCCCGACGTCCAGCCAGGAGCTATTTCCACAGAACCTGCTCCCAGGAGCACCCTCGGGGGCCAGGCACTGACGACACACACCCTCAGGGTTTGCCGGGTCACTGCTTTTATTGAGGGTCTGCTGGGGGGCTGTGGCCTGAGCTGTCCCCAGGTGTCCTGCCCCAGGGAGCTCAGGAAAGAGGCCGGTCCTCGTGCACGGAGCGGGGTCCCTGGTGGGTCACAGAAGACGTAGACCAAAGATCAGGGCAGCCAGGGTGGCCAGCAGCGCCCCCGACTGGTGGTGGAGGGTGGAGGCCTCCGAGTAGCCATAGTGTGTCCTGCAGGAGCCGCCCAGCTGGTCCAGCGAGATGGGCTCGTCCTCAGGAGCTTGTAGGTGGTTGCTCACCTGGGGACAAACACCGGTGGGGCAGCCTGCCTGTGGGCAGGAGCAGGCAGGGGAGCACGGGCGGCCCCATCCTCACCTGCTCCACGGCCTCAAAGACCCTCAGCAGGTTGTCAGCCAGCGCACCCCTGACCTCCGCCTCCGTCCAGTTCCTCCTGAGCAGCTCTGCGATCAGGTCTGGGTACTTGGAGACGTCCTCCAGTCCCGTGGGGAGCCTGCGTGGAGGCCGAGAGGACCAGGCTCTGCAGACACGGGCCGATCTGGGCCCTCCCGGGGCACGTGGAGGCTGGCGGAGCAGCCTTCAGAGCAAGGCATCCTGGGCCCGTCCTCAGACACACTTCCCTCCGCCAGGCCCCTTGGGACGTGGGCGGGGTCACGGGGTCATCCCCAGGACAGAGGTCTCGCCGCCTTACCTCGTCACGCCATCAAAGTCCCCACCAAAGCCCACGGCTCCGGCTCCGGCCACCTTCTTGATGTAGTCCAGGTGGTCTGCCCGGGGAGCAGCAGGTGTGGGTCCCCAGGTGAGACCCTCCCCCAGCTCAGGCACCTCGACCTCTCACCCCCCACCTACCGGCCACTTGGGACAGGTTGGCCTCCCTCGCGCAGGACACGTAGTCGTTGTAGAAGTTCACCATCACCAGGCTGCCCGTCTGGCTCTGCTCGGGGAGGAGAGGTCGGAGCTGAGAGCGCGGCACGCCGGGGAGACAGAGCGGACCCCGGCTCCCCCCACGTCCCCGCAGGCCTCACCACCAACAGCAGCACATCGTCCGGCACGTTGCGCCGGTTCGCGCACAGGCTGTAGGCCGAGGAGTGGCTGAAGATGACCGGGGCCTCGGAGAGCTGCAGGGCGGCCTTCATGGTGGCCACAGACACGTGGGCCAGGTCGATCATGACGCCCAGGCGGTTCATCTCCCTCACCACGCGCTGGGGAGGAGGGATTCGGGGGTCCACTCTCAGCCACCCCCAGAGTCCCGGCGTTGGGGTGCGGGGGGAGGGCTCAATCCCCCAGCTGGACCAGGTGTTGTCCATCAACCCTTTAGTGGCCGCAAGTTTGGCGGCCGCCCCAGGTTCCCGCTGAGCACCCACCCTGGGATGATGACCACCGCCAACTCCATTTTCTACAGATGCGGAAACTGAGGTCCCTCAGTGGGTGGAAACCTCGTCTCGGCCGCTCCCTAGCCCTCTGCCTTCCCCCCTCCCCGCCCTGCCCCCGACTCACCTGGCCAAAGAGCGACAGGCCTTGGCTCTGGGCCTCGTCGCTCCCGCTGTCTACCAGCCAGTTGTCGGCCCTGGGGGAGCAAAGGACAGGTGCTGGGAGGGGCAGAGCGGTGGTCTCAGCCCACCCACATCCGCCTGCAGGGGAGGCCTGGCCCAGGGTCACAGGGAGAGAGGGGGTCACCCGGGGCACGGGGAGCCGCTCACCAGGGCGTGTTGCAGCTGTGGGTGAGCGTCAGGTAGCGCATGCCCAGCTGGTAGAGCGCGCGCAGGACGCCCAGACTGCTGTCGATGGAGTGGCCGCCCTCCACGCCGATCAGACTGGCCACCTTCCCCTGCTGGAAGGCCTGCCGGATGCCTGTGAGGAGACGCCGGGGCGGAGGTGGGCCCCCAGCAAACAGAGGGTCAGAGACGCCCCCTTGAGCAGTGCCGGCTCTCGGGACGAGGGAGGGTGGGGGACTCGGGGCCCCCACCTGCACTGCTGTTGACACACAGGAAGGTCTCGGGGTACATCTGGCACATGCGGTGGATGACGTCCATCTGCTCCAGCGTCCTCCTCACGGCGTCTTTGTTCTGGGTGTCGCAGGGCGTGTACGCAGACCAGAACTGGGGGGGCCGCGTGGACGAGGAGCTGATGGCGCCAGGCCCCCAGGCCCCCCCCCACGTGCAGGTGGCTG
>VBSM01000807.1:261903-278536 GCA_008086735.1 Cheirogaleus medius | reverse complement strand
TATCATATGGGATTGTTAACACTCATTACAGGGTTTATCTAAGGGACCAGTGGATTGAATCAACCCACCCTAACCCGCAGTTTTCTGTTTAGACGCTTACAAAGCACTCGCCACCGCAAGTCCTTTCCTCCGCGGCGTTCTCCACGCCCAGCTCTCCCACCCTCCGCGTGGGTGTTGGTGCCTCCGCATCCACTTCCACGCGGGGTGTCATCCACCTGCCCCTCACCCCAGACGTGCCCCAGGGCCTTGGGGGGCTCACACAGGGGTGCGCCTGCACCTACGCTGCTGCCGTTCTGTCAGGGAGGCCGTGGTCACACACACCGGCCACAGCAGGTTCGGGAGCCAGTGTCGGGGAAAGCGTGGGGAGAGCGTGGGCATCTCTGCGCAGGGCGGCAGGGAGGGAGCTCTCTGGGTTTGCGGAGCATCATGAAAGCAGGGTTCCTGTAGGGGGCGCTGGTGAGGCCGGGGGGAGGAGGAGGAGGGACAGGTGGGCCCAGGAGGGACCTGATCTTGCTTGCGAGGCAGAATCACATAGTTGCCACATGGAGAAGCAGCTGTAGGGTGTATCCGTCAGCTATGGCTTCGTTACAAAAGTCCCTAAAACGTAGCAGCTATCTCACGGTTCCTGTGGGTCAGGTATCGGGGCGTGGCTTAGCGGATGCCTGTGGTCTGAGGGATTGGGCCCGGCTGGAGGCTGAGCCCAGGCTGGGACTCGATTCCCAGCTCACTGGCACAAGTGGGCAGAGACATCCACCCCTTGTCCCAGGGCCTCTCCACAGGCAAAAGCTCGCCCGAGGCAGAAGCTGCAGTCTGAGTGACCATCACTGTGCCGCCTTGGATTAGAAGCAAGTGGCTGGCCAGGCGCGGTGGCTCACGCCTGTAATCCTAGCACTCTGGGAGGCCGAGGCAGGAGGATCGTTTGAGCTCAGGAGTTCAAGACCAGCCTGAGCAAGAGGGAGACCACGTCTCTACTGAAAAAATAGGAAAACTTAGCCGGGCATGGTGGCGCATGCCTGTAGTCCCAGCTACTCGGGAGGCTGAGGCAGGAGGATTACTTGAGCCCAGGAGTTGGAGGTTGCTGTGAGCTAGGCTGACGCCATGGCACTCTAGCCCGGGCAACAGAGTGAGACTCTGTCTCAAAAAAAAAAAAAAAGAAGCAAGTGGCTAAGTGTGTCCACACCTGAGGGAGGGACTCAGGGCGTGAGTGTCAGGGGGTGGGGACCTCTGGCACCTTGGCTGACTAACGCAGGGAGACCCAGAGGAGCTGTGGCTCCAGAGGAAGGTGAGGGTGGCCTGTCCCTGGGGCCTGGCGTCCTCAGGCCTGTCCCGGCTGACGGACATCCTGGTTTCATTCTCGTTTGACTCATCTGGTGCTTTGATGATATTCTCGGCCAGAGCTGGCCTAGGACACGTCCGCACTTCCCTTTCATCCGTAACCTAATTTTGCCTCTCCCCACCCCAGGACACCGCTCCCCACTGGGGATCCTTCCGAAGGGCAGGCACTGTCCTGCCTCCCATCTGTCCCCCAGCACTGTGGAATCGGGGTCCAGCTGCAGACGGGGAAACTGAGGCTTAAAAGCAGAGAGGGCTCTGCCAAGGCCCCCGCTGCACAGAGGTGGAGCCAGGCCCGACCCACTGCCCTGCCACCGGGTGCTCCAGTGCTGGCGGGCCCACGTTCTGTGACGCAGCCCCTCTTCCCGCTGCCCCCTGGGAAGCTCCCATCGCCAGCCTCCAAGATCTTGGGGAGATGCTCGTGGGGGACAGAAACGCGCTCTCAGGCTCCACTGGCCCCACGCTCTGCGCCGGCTCCTCATCCCCACCCTGGATGCCCTCAGGTAGTGCCTGGGAGGCACCTGCCCCACCCCAGGTAGGGGACAGAGGCGCTCGGCCAGGCCCTGCGTCTGGAATGAAACCTCCACGAAGGCGAGAGAGAGATGTGCTCTTCACAGCATGTACACGTGGAGAGAGCAAATCCACTGCAGACACCAACCTTGTGGACCTTCTTTCACCCCACGCTATCTCTTAAAAGAAAATATTCCACTCTCTCTCTGACTCATACCCCAGAATATAAACAGACCCAAAAGGAAAGGAGCGAAGTGGGAAAAAAAATTTGTCAATGTGACAGAAGGCAAAATTTCCTTAATATACAAAGAGCTGCTACAATTCAAGAAAATGATGACTGATATGACAGAAAAGTGGGTGAAGGACGTAATAGGCGAGCCCCCAATAAAGACAAGTTGCCAGTGACTCCGTGGAGAGGCTCGCTCCACGAACTTCATGGACAAATAAAGAAATGCAAATCAAAACAGCAGCATTCCCGTTTTCCCTACCCACGGAGGACTGTGTAAATAAAACACCATCTGCCCTTTGAGGGGCCTCCACAGGCACAGAGAGACAGGCATGGCTCGTCTCGGTGCATGGCTCCACACACCACAGGGCGTGCGCCGTGGTCCCCTTTGCGTCTATAAAAACAAAAGCCCAGGTTTTTGCGCTGGAGGATGCTCACACATACATTGTCTCGGCACAGACACAGATGCAGCTGTTTCTGGGGGTGTGGAATGTGGGGTTGTTTTTTGTTTTATACTCTTCTCTCTTCTATGTAACTGGACTCTTTAAAAATTTTTAAATAAAGAGTATAGGCCGGGTGCGGTGGCTCACGCCTGTAATCCTAGCTCTCTGGGAGGCCGAGGCAGGAGGTTTGCTCAAGGTCGGGAGTTCAAAACCAGCCTCAGCAAGAGCGAGACCCCCGTCTCTACTGAAAATAGAAAGAAATTAATTGGCCAACTAAAATTATATAGAAAAAATTAGCCAGGCACGGTGGCGCAAGCCTGTAGTCCCAGCTACTCGGGAGGCTGAAGCAGGAGGATCGCTTGAGCCCAGGAGTTTGAGGTTGCTGTGAGCTAGGCTGACGCTACGGCACTCTAGCCCGGGCAACAGAGTGAGACTCTGTCTCAAATAAATAGTATATATTTCTTCTATAACTTAGAAAAAAAGATGACAACATCTAGAAACCATAAAAGAAGAAATAAATGCAACTACTTACAAAGAAAACACTAATGTATGGAGACACAAAAGAAGAAAAATATAGATACCTACTTCTCTTTGGCTTAAACTAAGTGGATAAAACTAAATAACCTGACATGACTATAGTTTCCCTCTAAATTACAACAGTTCTATGGAACTGTTATAATTAGTATTAATTGTAATTCTTCCTTTTTAAGTGATTGCAATTAATATATATTTTTAACAAAACAACTTCGGGATAACCAGATTCAAAATAAAAATCTGTCCCAAGGGTTGGTGATCATGGGTTAAAATTCAAAGAGATGCACATCTCTCCTCCAAAGTCAAGACGACTGCTCTTAGACAAGGGGCATGAGGAAAAAAAAAAAAATAACCACCAAAATTTTCAATGTCAAAAACTATTGCATAATAATTTTAAAATCAAAAGGAAAAATAAAGCCTGGGAAAAGTGAAATTCCTAATGTCCTGCAGACAAAAGTAAGCAAAATAAGCAATAAATTGGGAAAAATTATTTGCAACTCCTATCCGACCAGAGCTGATGTCCTACAGATGGGCAAAGGACATGTAAGTAAGAAAAGGTGCTGGACCGGCTCCTAACCAGAGCTGCAAATTAAAACCTTCCCAGAACTTTCCTGTTTCTGGATCTGCAAACGCGGGAGCGCGCCCTCGCCCCCTGGCGGCTGCCTCAGGGATTTCCGCCAACGCAGCAGGGACCTGGGGACTCGGGCGGAAAACGCACCTGCCAAAGCCAGGAGCGCCGCAGAGCCGCCTGCGTTCCGGGCGGAGGCTGGGTAAATACAGAGCGCACCCGCCAGTGGGATCCTGCCCAGCTGCAAAAGGGAACGAGGAGTCCGTGTGCACTTGGGATAGTTTTCTACGCTGGGTGACAAATCACCACCAACTTGGCAGTTTTAAACAACACACGTTGATTATCTGAGTGTTTCGTCTCGGGAGTGGGCACAGCATGGCTGGGCTGTCAGGGGCGCAAGTGGCTGGAATAAGGCTGGCACCTCGGGTAGCCTCACTTGAGACTCGAGGTCCTTCCCACCTCCCTTGTGTGCTGGGGCGGGGGCTGCTCTCAGCTCGTGGCCTGTAGGCCCTGGTGGCCCTCAGGACCAGCACAATGTGTCACTGCTTCACACCCAGGACTCAGCTCACAGGTTCTGACCCACACATCACAACGGAGTGAGCTCTGCATCCTGCCCACACTCACGGGGGCACCCAGGTGTGTCCCCCAGGCCAGGAATCCTGGGGCCACCCTAGAATCCTGCCTCCGTGTGCTGGACACGGGGTGCCCAGGTAATAAGTGGAATTCAAGGGGCCTGTAGCTCCAGGTGGGGGAGTCCTGCTGCTTTGGAGCTGACCGGCCCATAATCCCAACCAAGATCAACAGTTAGCTCTAAATCCTTTCATTTCTTCCCCAGCCACAGGCCCTGTGTTGCATCAGGGAACCCAGAGGCTGCAAGCACACCTATCCCCCAGCCTCCAGCTGTCCTGCAGGGGCCTTCTGAGCTTGGGAGGGCTGTGGCCAGGGCACAGCTGCAGCCAGCAGAGTGGCCCAGCCCACTGCCACTCCTTGCACCAGACTGGCATTGCTTCAATGAAGTCTGGGCCAATACTTCTGGGTTGAAGGAAAATAACCTACTTCTGAGAGCACTGCTGGACTGCAGGACCCCAGACACTGAAGGGACTTTGGATCCCCACCCCCTTATTAGGGATTTTGGCAAATTAGGGGAGAACACAGGTTAGGAGCACAAGCTTGGGCCCTCAGTACACAGCCCCCTACACTTCCTTGCTCAAGACGGGGAGGATGTACCTGCCTCACAAGACAAGTGCACCCCTGACCCAGGTCCCAGCCGGCTTCACCTTCCCGATGGCTGAGGGCATCCAGCCAGTCTGCTGATGGGGAAGGGGCCCTCTGTGGCTGTCAGACAAGAGCATTTTTGTTACCCCAAAATGTAGACAGCACCCTACAGGGTGAGAACCAGCATTCACCTCTTCCAAACTCACTTCCCCTGCACACCTGTTTCAGGCACCGCACCTGGAAAGCCCCGCATCTTAGTGGGGAGTGGCTGGTGGCAGAACACTGTGCTGGAAGCCTTGCTCCAGAGCCTGTCCTCTGCCTCTACCCCGCATCCCCCACCTGGAGGGACCTGTGGCCTATAGGAGGGTGCTGAGCCCCCAACCCTACTCTGCAGGGAGATCTCCCAGGACCTCTGCAATGCTGCTTTTTAGAAACACAAAGGCTCCTAGGCAGAACATGCTTCTAAGTCTTAGGTGGGAAAATGGTAGGCAATGGCCCCCCAAATTGGGATCTGCTTCCAAATAAGCCAGGTCCCAAGTGTCAGGTGCTGGCAGACTATCCGAGGTGGCCTGTCATTGCTGCTTCTGTGCTGGAGCTGGTCCATACATACATGCATCTGCCAAGTCTCAGACCGCAAAGCTGCTTCTCTGGGTTCTCATGGCCACAGCTACCAAGGCCCATAGACCACTGTGCAGGCAGGGCCAGGACAGGCTCCAGCCCTGCGTGGGCAGTGATAGCCGACACACCCTCTCATCCATGAAGCAGCACCGATGGCTTTGGTGTGCTCCAGGACAGCCCGTGGCTGGCCTTCCACAGCACAGCCAGCTCCAACAGGCCGGTGTGAACCAAAGCGAGGCTACAGTGGTCACCAGGTGTGTCAAGGGGGCCCCTCCAAGTCCTGCTAAAAAAGTTGTTCACCTCATTCTCCTTAAACAACTCCATGAAGCCAGCCTTTGTGCCCTCCCCACAAGAAAGCCATTATTAAATCCGCGATAATCAACTAATAGTGCTAAAACACAGAAAATAAGGTGCAGCTCAGGCTTCGGGCTGCCATTCAAGAATAGCCCCCCACACCCCTGCCCGGACGTCAAGGCCCCCAGGCCCTGCTGGACACACAGCACATGGAGACCCAGCCTCGCTCCCGATTTATTGAAAGTCCCAAACAGGCTTCATTTTCATTTTTTCTTTTCAACATCCTGTTCTGCGGCCTCCTTGGCTCTCTTCGCCCGTATGCCAAAGAGCCGGGCATTGGCGCGGGCCATGCGCAGACTGGCAAACGCCTTGAAGTTCTTCTCCTCCTCTGTGATGACTCTGGCCTTCTCCTTCTTGTAGACCTGGGAGGGAGGGACAAGGGTCAAACCCACGTCTGCACCAGTGAACTGCAGGGGCAGAGCCCACAGCGTGTCAGCAAAACCTGGAGGACGTCATGGCGGGTCCCACAGTGCTGCCTAAGCACCGCTGAAAAGCTACACTGCGACTGCTGAGGAAACAGACACAACCACCCTTCCTGGGCTTTAAATTAAAAAATAGAATTCTCCACGTATTGGTGGATTCTTGGCTGCAAAGAATTAAAAATAAATAATCCCAAATCCAGAGCAGAAGCAACCATCTCCCCATGGAGATGGGAGAGGTGGACATGGCTGTGCAGGTCACAGGATCAAACCTCCCATGCCGGCCAGGCGTGGTGGCTCACGCCTGTAATCCTAGCACTCTGGGAGGCCGAGGCGGGCGGATCGCTCAAGGTCAGGAGTTCGAAACCAGCCTGAGCGAGACCCCGTCTCTACTAAAAATAGAAAGAAATTAATTGACCAACTAAAAACATATACAGAAAAAATTAGCCGGGTATGGTGGCACATGCCTGTGGTCCCAGCTACTCGGGAGGCTGAGACAGTAGGATCGCTTGAGCCCAGGAGATTGAGGTTGCTGTGAGCTAGGCTGACACCACGGCACTCACTCTAGCCTGGGCAACAGAGTGAGACTCTGTCTCAAAAAAAAAAAAAAACCTCCCATGCCTGTGGCCCAAGCTTCTAAACAGCAGTGAGAGGGACCCAACAAACTGGGGAGACACAAGCAAGGGCCCCCAAAGCTTCCTGAAATGCAGGACAAGGACATCTTTCACGAAGTCCATATGTGAAGAATTCAGGGTTGGTCTAACCAGAGCTAAAAGAATGATACTCTCCGCAAACCTATAAACCTCTACACTCACTCCAGCTGCCACTGTGTCACCCCCTTTAACCCGACGCCCACCCCAATCAACACCCACACATCTCGTCTGAGGCGCAGCACGGAGCTGAGTGTGCACTTACGTTCCGTATGGGCATGACGGGGCCTGTCAGCTGCGTGGCCAGTTTGAGTTCTTCACCCTGTTTGTTGATGAGAAAACAATTAAGTGACTTCAACCTCAATGTCCTAAGGACTCCACGCTCCCCCCACCCCCGTGTCCTTGGAAAAGAAACCAGTGCCTGCGCCTTTAGTGCCCCACGTTGTGCGAGACCCCATGTGACGAGTGACAGCCCATTATTAGAGTCCTGTTCTGTCTAGTCGACAAAACAGGTAGAGGTGGAGGCTTGTCCTGTCTGCAAGAGCCACCAACCTGTGTGTGACCCAGGGAGGAGGCAGAGCAGACCCATTCCCCAATCCAACTCCAAAGAAGCCATACTAGGGACTCTATCAGCTTTGTTCTACAAAGTGTTTCTGGATAGAATGCTTTCAATGGGAAAAAAGCTAGCTCCAAGCTGGTGCAATAAGCACAAAACAGGTCTCCCTGTTTAGAAGCCCAATGATCAATCTCAGTTCTGACGAACAATACATCAATTCTTTACTGCTTATGCATAACCGCCATGCGTGGGGGATGAAAAAAGATGCCTGGCAAACGCTTTTTCTTTTTTTAGCCCAGGTGGACACAGGGACAACCGGAGCGAGCATCTCCACTGCCATCTCCCAACACCCCACAGGCAACCAGCGCTGTACTCACAGAACTGTCTCCCTTCTTGGGAGCTGAGGGTTTCCTGGGGAAGAGGATGAGCTTGGAGCGGTACTCCTTCAGCCGCTGCACGTTGGCCTGCAGGGACTCGGTGGACTTGTTCCGCCTCCTTGGATCCACAGAAATTCCAATGGTCCGGGCCACCTTCTTGTGGATGCCGGCCACCTGCCCCAAGAACCACAGACAGGGACGAAGTCGCGAGGAGTCCCGCACCTCTATCTAGCCCCTCGCGAAAACGCTCAGTCATCAGATGGAAAAGGGTTCAAATGTGCTTTCATCAAAGCAGTGCAGCGATTCCGGAGACTGTCATCATCTGACTGAGACCCACGGAGGCAAAACCCCTACCCGTTTCTGATAACGCGGCGGTTCCGCCAACACTCACCCTTAACTCCTCCAGGCTGAAGCCCCTGCCGGCTCGCACTTTGGTGTGATACCGCACCGTGGGGCACCGCACGATGGGCCGGATGGGTCCCGACGCCGGGCGCGGGGCGATGCGGCGCGCTTTCGCTTGCCGGGCCTTGCGTCTGTTCAAAGAGAAGGCCAGCCGCAGTCATCCCCACGCAAGGGGCGCGGGGCTACCGCACCGGGCACCCGCCCCGCGTTTGCCTGGGGACCCCGCGCCGCGCCCGCTCACCTGCGGATCTTCCGGGCCGGCTGGTTGAACCACGTGGCCACGCGCCGCTGCCAGTCCTTGTGGAAGTGCGGCTTCAGTATCATGCCATTCCGGCTGGGCGCCATGGCTGCCTACGGCCCTGGGGCCGCCAGGGAGAGGAGGGGAGCGAGTGAGGGGCCGGGCCGCGGCCACGCGCGCCCCCCGGGCCACCTCCCCGAGCCCTCCGGCCCTGGCCGTCCGCGGCCGCGCCCAAGGAGCCGGGGCCCCGGGCCCGCCCCGACGCCGTCAAAGAGGCCCTGGCTTGGGTCCGAGGCCCCTCCATGGCTGCGTCGGCCGCAATGCTAAGCCGATGGCGGTGGAAAGACCCAGAAGGAGCTCGATGGTGCCCGATGGGGCCCGGATGATGCCCGATGGGGCCGGATGGCGACCGACGGAGCCGGGACGGGACGCGCTCACCTCCTGCGCAGGAGAACAGCCGAGCGGAAAGGAGTCGCCGCTGCAAGGCACCCTGGGATGGTAGTGGGCCTGACCAATCAGAAGCGCCAAGCGTTCTGACCAATCAGAGCCAGGAAAGACGGAAGTGACGTCACACGCGGCCATCCCACCCTCGCGCCGGCCTGGCAGACATGGCGCCGCCCAGCGCTGGGGTGCGGCGGCGAAGCCCGGGCCCTGCGCTGCGGCCGAGCCGATTTGCTGCGGTCTGTTACTGTCCTCTTCGCAGCTGCGGGAGTGTCCCCGGTGCTTCAGGCCCTGCGCGAGCCGGCCTTCGCGGGGTAACGCGCAGACTAAGGTGCAGCCGTCCTAGGGCGAAGGGAAAACACAGGCGGTTCGAACTCAGCGAAGTCCTGGGAATTTTAATCTGTCCACGTTTCTGGGACGCAGTACGTTAGCGGTGCAAAGGCAGGAAAGGTTTATTGAATGCGAGCTAGCACCACTTGGATTCTTCATCCTCGTTCCAGCGTTTCTTCCCCTCCCGTGTATTTTTTTTTTTTTTTTTTTTGATAAAATTAACACTTACTGGGTGTCTTATTTTTTTTCATACAGAGCTCACTCTGTTGCCCGGGCTAGAGTGCTGTGGCGTCAGCCTAGCTCACAGCAACCTCAGACTCCTGGGCTCAGGCGATCCTCCTGCCTCAGCCTCCCGAGTAGCTGGGACTACAGGCACGCACCACCATGCCTGGCTAATTTTTTCTGTATGTTTTTATTCGGCCAATTAATTTCTTTCTATTTTTAGTAGAGACGGGGTCTCGCTCTTTTTCAGGCTGGTCTCGGACTCCTGACCTCGAGCGATCCTCCAGCCTCAGCCTCCCAGACTGCTAGGATTACAGGCGTGAGCCACCGCGCCCGGCTATATTGGGTGTCTTTTATAAGCTGGGCATGCAGTACGCCATGTGCATTTTCATATTTAATTCCACATACCCACAAAGTCAGGTAGGAGCTACTATTAACCTTTGGCTCTGAGGCCTGCCGCCTGATGTACAAAGACGGCATCATAAAACAGTTGAGTAGCCAGCATACATCCATGTCCCGCGGCCCCATCACCTATTTTCTAGGATGAATCTGGGAGATAGACAACACTCTTGCTGCTGTCTGTAACCCTTACGTCACAGTAACCCTTACGTCACAGTAACCCTGTTTAATCCCAGCCCCAACCCCAACCACCAGCCTTCCCCCTGGTAAACTTAATCCACAGTTTTAAGTATTTCATGACAAAAGATAAGAAATCTGAAGGCCTGTGTCCTGCACTGAATAAATAGGTTGCTGATCATGCCTTATTATGACACCATTGGGTGTTAGAAAATGCAGGTTGGGACTCACTGAGGAATTAAAAGTTCATGATCAGGAATACAACATGTAAAAAGAACAGAGAACATGTATGATAGATGGGGCACAGTTTGTTCAGACAAATGCACGGAACCTACATGGGAAGTTAAAACCCTGGCTCTGCCATTTAATAGATATTTGCTCAATTATGAAACAAGCGCAATACCAGCTCTTTTTGCTGCACAATTGTTTGCAGATACAAGGCTGTAAATAAAAGCATTTCTCAGTAAATTCAAGTGGTATCCACCTGGAAGCTAATGTTTAAAACTCTCCTTAGTTTCCCATTTTTCACAAATACAGAGAAGGTTAGCAGCCCACAAATCAGTAAGAATGTGGGCTGTGGAGGTGCCCTGGAGTCTACCTTTATATTAGTTTTGAGACTCTGGGCAAATTATTTGAACTTTTCTGTGAAATGGCAGGAGCTGCTGGGAGGACAAGCCGTGTTAAGACCACACTGATGGTGTAGGTCAGGGGTCCTCAAACTTTTTAAACAAGGGGCCAGTTCACTGTCCCTCAGACTGTTGGAGGGCCAGACTATAGTTTAAAAAAAACAACTCTGAACAAATTCCTATGCACACTGCACATATCTTATTTTGAAGTAAAAAAACAAAACGGGAACAAACTGTCCTCAGCGGGCCGCAGTTTGAGGACCCCTGCTGTAGATGATGCTGGTTGTTCCTGATGTCACACGGCTCTGCCTCCCACAGGTAGGGCCAGGCAGGGCCTTAAGTGCAGCAGAGAAGGCAGGAAAGAGTGAACAGAGGGAACAGTTTCCCATCTCTCATTAAATCTTCACAAAAACCTTGAGAAAAATCTTCCATGCTCCCAGCACCAGTTGCTTCGTCCAGTGGAACTAACATTTGACCCCACGCCCACTCCATTCTGGCAGCATAACTGGACCAACATAACGTTGGAGAAAACGTTTGTTAAATAAACACTTGCCTTGGTCCAGGACAGATTTCTCTGAATGCAACTAAATGTTAGCCCTCACCCCCTGCCCCATGTCTTTCTAAGATCCCTTTAAATGTTCCCACCATGGACCAAGACACTTTCCTCTTTATAAAGACATTCCTGTCCCCATCACCAATTTATCTTCCTAGACAGACCTGCACTCATGCAACTCCGCCTGCTCTAATGAACAACTCCACCTAAGTTTCAGCTGTGTGCTTTGGGAAGCCAGCCACAGCGTTCGCCTGTGATCCCAGCTACTCAGGAGGTTGAGGCAGGAGGACTGCTTGAGCCCAGGAGTTTGGGGCTGTAGTGTGCTATGATTGTACCTGTAAATAGCCATTGTAGTTCATCCTGGGCAACACAGCAAGACCCATCTGTGGTGTCATACATATATTCTGCTTTCATCCACTGTGCACGAATCCCATAGTCCTTGATTACAATGTCTGGGTGCTTTAGGCTTCAGGAGACAGAATCTCTCTCTGACCTGCTCCTATCCTCCTAGCACCTGCCCAAGGCAGGACTCTAATCTGATTTTGGGTCTGAGAGGATCCTGCTTCACACCCTGGAGGAAGGAATGATACACAGGGAGGCCAGGAAGAATCTGTACAGACAGGCTTTGCTGGGCTTAGATCATACGCTATTTTGACTAGTCACATTTCTACATGGTTATCAATCATGCCTATGTAACGAAGTCTCCATAAAAACCCAAAAGAACTAGGTTCAGAGAGCTGAACATGAGCAGGTTCCTGGAGGGCAATGTGCCCAGGGAAGGCGTGGAAACTCCACACCCCTCTCCTGTACTTCGCCCTACGCATCTCTTCATCTGTGTCCTTTGTAATATCCTTTAGAATAAATCAATAAACATGTTTCCCTGAGTTCTGTGAGCCACTCCAGCAAATTAATCGAAACCAGAGGGAGGGGGTCGTTGTGGGAACCCCAACTTGAACCCGGGCAGTCAGCTCTGGAGGCCTGGACTTGCGAATGGTATCTAGGGTAACTGGGCCATGTTGGGGACTGAGCCCTCGCCCTATGGGATGTAACGCTATCTCCAGATAGATAGTATAAGAATTAAATTAGAGGACACCCAGCTGGTGTCTGCTGCTTAGTGTGTGAGGGAAAAACAGTATTTGGTCACAGACGTCCTTTTCTCTGTTGATTGTTGGGGAGTTTATTTATTTATTGGAGACAGAATCTCCCTCTGTGGCCCAGGATAGAGTGCCGTGGCGTCAGCCTAGCTCACAGCAACCTCAAACTCCTGGGCTCAAGGGATCCTCCTGCCTCAGCCTCCCAAGTAGCTGGGACTACAGGCACACACCACCACACCTAGCTAATTTTTTCTAATTTTTAGTAGAGACAGGGTCTTGCTCAGCCTGGTCTTGAACTCCTGACCTCAGGCGATCCTCCCACCTTGGCCTCCCAAAGTTCTAGAATTATAGGCGTGAGCCACCAAGCCCACCAGACTTGATTTTTTTTAACATCATAGCAGCAAAGTGATTTTATAGTGTTCTACCAAAAAAAAAAAAAAAAAGAAAGAAAGAAATAAATTATGTCCGTATAGTACTTCGCAAAAACCAGCATGCTAACAATGTCTGCCATCTACGTAGGGGCTGATGGCTGAATCAGGAAAGTAGGAGCCAAATGACTCAATCAAGGATAGGGTGGAACAAATAACCATCCAGCCTCTCAGCTTTCCACACTCACGGCCTGCACAGAAACCAGACTGAGGTTAAGTCGAAAATGCCACATTATGAGAAATACTAATTGTCAGTGAAAAACTGAAAGGACGCCATTATCTGAATCAAAAATGTTTATTTATCAGTATAGACCATTGTGGAGGAGAACAAGCTGTATTACGCTTTTAAAACTGTAAGTTAATTTTTTCTTGTAACATTCTTTAATGATACTCTGGGGCTTTCTATGATTGTTTTAAATACAGAGAGAACTACTTAAAGAACATGTGTTTGTCTCAAGACCTCACTGGCCTAAGCAGATGAAAGTGGGTCACAGAAGGGACAAGCAGGCCTCCTGTGCCCTGGCTGTGGGCAGGACCACACCGGGCTGCCCTGGGGCCTGTCCCACGGCCATCTGGGTGCTCCAGGGACTACACGCTGCTGTTGAAGCCTCTTCACCTTAGAGGAGCATGGGGGAGCAGTGTGGTTTCTGTACCAGGTTAGCAAGGTCGGAATAAATCCTAGTATCTTTTCAAGCACAAGTGATGTTCACTGCAGATTGCCAGTGACTGATCACAGGGCCAAAGTCTGAACGATTCAATTCTATAAATTAGAGCAGAACCAAAGTGACCTTCCCTCCCCACATCACTGGGCTCACCCACATCAGCAGGCACTGGGAGACCAGACTGCACCTTACTGGGCTCTAAGGAGGTGCCGTCTCACGTGTGCTGCGGCCCTTACTGTGCCTGGCATCTCCTGCATTCAGCAAAGGCTCTTCCAAAGGATGGACAGAAATCGGCCATTTTAGCAGGTAAGTTTGGGGGATCAGCTGGGCCATACCCGCTCTGGCACAACTGCAGAGGGTGCCACCCCGGGGCAAAGTCACCAGCCACAGACCTCCCAACCAGATGCTGCTCTTTGGTAATAAATTTGGGGAAGCAAAGATCACGGTGCCTCTCAAAGCTGCCCACCGTCAGGTGTGTGGAAGCACCTGTACCTGCCCCCCTAGAGCACAGCCGGCCCCTCCTCTGGGCACCGAGTGCTGGAGCCACAGCACACAGCCCATTCCGCCAGGAAGTGGCCTTAATCCACCTCCAAGCGCCACACCGAGGGTGGGCGGACGCAGGAGAGCAGGAAGTGTGAACTGAAGTGTGTGTCACACCCAGTACACAGGCAGCCGCGCCCACTGCTGGGCATCCTGTGTCCCTTATCCCTGCAGGGTCCAGGCCCCAGATTCCTGCTCGGCTCAAATTATGAACTAGAAACACAAGACCTTGTCATCTAGGACAATCCCCTTGGCTCCTCTGGGTTAGAGCCGGCCCGAAGCACAAACATCGTCTCTACCCACAGAATTTATTAGTAAAGTACCACGACAATTCTCAGGGCACTAAAAACTAAGGCATCCCAGTGCTGCACAACTAGACAGCGAGAGGTTCCCAAATCGAGCCTGTCCACACGGCGGTAGGTGGCCGTGTTTGAATCCCCCAGAGCCCAGGGCCTGGTCCTAACTCTGTGACCTCAGTGACGAGCCAGCACGATGACAGCCAGTGGACAGGAGGACAAGTGGCTTGGAGGGTCCTCCCACCACGGTCCTGCTGGCATTCTGAGGGAGCCGAAGGAGCTGGGACGGGCTGTCTGGGAGCCCTGGCACAAGCAGGGTCTGTTCAGACTCTGAGTGCTGTGCCGCCTCTGGGCCTACTCTACCACACTGGAACAGAGTGCCTTGTATGTGCTTGTGACAGGCACTGATGCCCTTCCCCACAGGGGAAAACTACACACGAAAAGTTTAATCAGCGATTCCTGCAAAGAAATTTACTAATCACGTAGAGGGAGATCAACCCTGGAGCCCTCCAGCAGAGACTGTCGAGAGCTCAAAGAGGAGGCACAAATCTTAGCTGCAAATAAGCCCAGGGGCCGCTGAGTGAGTTCAGGTCCCGGACGGCCACACGTGCAGTCAGGGGGACCCCACTACTTGGGCCAAGACGGCTCCTCCCCTTGCAGGGGCTCCCCAGAGTCTTGCTTCTCTCTCTGGGCGTCGACCCACCTCTGGGGGGCGATCAGCTTCTTAGGCCCGTGCGGTGGCGGCCCGATGAGGGCCTCGATGTCCTCGTAGTTGATCACCTCCTTCTCCAGAAGGGCGTTGGCCAGCTGGAACGACAGATGCAGCCATGTGAGACTCCCCAGGACGGAGACAGCTGCCGAGACAAGACCTTTCCCGGGAGGTGGCGCTGAGGCGCAAGGCCTGTCTGGGAGCTGCATGCTCCCGCAGGCCTCTTCCCGGGGAGGCAGGGGCAGGAAGGCAGCTCTGGCACAGATGCCCCGTCCCAGCCTTGGAAATGACTTGCCAGCTGCCAGCACCATTAATGTTCCTACTTCCCTTCAAAATCTCTGCTTAGTTTTGGCAACTGCAATTTCCTTCACCAACAGGGTGCGTGGTCTGTGGGGCAGGGGAGGGGTGAAGTGCAGAGCCTCCGTCTGGAGCCTGGAAGAGGGGTGAGCTGAGGAGCCCACAACCTCGGGGGCAGGGACTTTGCCACTCCAGACACGATGGCGGCAAACCCTTGGTGGACACGCCCGCTGCCTGTCCACAGGCTCTGCCACAGCTCAGCCCTGAATGCAGAGAACGGCCACGGCGCTTGTTTCCAATAAGGAAAAATGCTTCCCCGTTTTCAAAGCATTTAAACGGGACCCCTGAATCTGGGGCGATGCACCTGCACCTGTACTGCGGGAGGGGGACGCTTCGGCTCTAGGGCTGCTCTGTCACTACGCATCGGAGCCACCGACGGTGCGGGCAGCTCACAGCTCGGCAGACACACGGCTCCAGCTCAGTGAGCTGCGTGGCCTGCAGCCTTGTCCCCACCTGTCCTTGCTCCCACAGCAGTGAGACCCCGCTCTGCAGAGCAGCTGGTCAGCGACAGGGAGGCCTGGTCGACACACAGCTGCTGCTCAGCTGAGGCCGCACTGCTCACCCAGCGAGGCTGGTGCCGCTGGCCTGGGGGCAACACTCTGAAGACCCCAAAACACACAACTGCCAGCCTAAGAGAGCAGGGCCTCACTTTAACGAAACAAGAGGAAGCTAAGAAACAACTGCCCGTCCACTGCTCCACCCATCTGTCCACACACAGGAAGAGCCGCCCACCCCTACCGAGTTCTGGGCAGCAGTTATCAGAATGTAGGGACACAAAGTGACCCCTCCTCTGGGGTTGTCCACCCAGCCTCACTGTGAGAAAAACACCCGACAATCCCAACCGAGGGACATTCTACAAAACACCAAACCAGTCCTCAAAACTGCGTGGGCATAAAAAACAAGGAGAGTCTGAGACACCACCGCAGCCAAGAGGAGCCCAAGGGGGCGTGAACAAAATGGTACGTGGGTCCTGGGATGGAAAAAGGACATTGGGGAAAAGTGAGGGAACCTGGATCGAGGGTGGACTTCAGTGTGTAACCAGGCTGGTGCGGCAGGTGAGCGTGTCCTGCAAGTGTGCCACTGGAGGTGGGCTACCGTGGAGACGGGTGCAGGGATGCGGGCACTCTCCATACTGTATCTGCAATTTTTCTGTGGACCTAAAACTATTCTGAAATAAAGCACTGGCGAGCACGGTGGCTCACACCTGTAATCCCAGCACTCTGGGAGGCTGAGGCAGGAGGACCCAGGAGTCTGAGGTTGCTGTGAGCTATAACGATGCCTCCATCACCCACCCTGGGCAACAGAGCCAGACTCTTGTCTCTAAAAATTAAAAAAAAAAAATCAGGCTGGGCTTGGT
>VBSM01000807.1:240177-256606 GCA_008086735.1 Cheirogaleus medius | reverse complement strand
TTTCTATTTTTAGTAGAGATGGGGTCTCGCTCTTGCTTAGGCTGGTCTCGAACTTCTGAGCTTAAGCAATCCTCCCACGGCCTCCCAGAGTGCTGGGATTACAGGCGTGAGCCACTGCGCCCGGCCGAGACCCGAGTTCTTAAATGACAGTTCCTCATGATCAGTCACAACCCGTGGCTGGGGAAACCAATTCAGAGAGCTGCAAGCAGTATTTTAAAAATGAAAATGAACAAAATAAATGAAAATGAAGCTCATCACACACAGTTAGGGTTTACTCTGCAAAATGTGTGATTCCCATGCACGCTGCATATTCTAGATCTCGACGAGAAACGCCTCCTACGTGGTCAAGCAAGACAGCCAGCCTCCCAGAGACGTGGCGCCAGCAGTCTCAGAGGGAAGGGCTCCTGCTCCGCTCTCTCTCTCCACCCCACAGAAGCCAGGCCAGCACCAACCAGCCGCCCTCGGGTCCTCACTCTCACCCCTCCCTCCACGAGCTGAATTCCTGCTCCCTCAGGGCCACAGTGAAGGCCCTTCGGACAGGAGGCGGGACACACAGCCAGAGGCCTGAGACAGAAAAGGATGCGGGGTGAGAGCCCCCAGGCCACGGGCCTTCTACCCACCCCACTTCCAGGGCAGCTGCACAGCCCCTAGTCCCACAGCCAAGCAAATACTCGAGAGTTAGGACACGGGTTCTGCGGCCACCCACAGGCTCCAGATACACAGGGTGAGACGCCACGCAAGAGGAAAGGGATTTCTTACTATGTTTCCTCCTGGATTTGGTTTCAAAGAATTTGCTATAAAACTCAACCAAGACCAGCACACTCAACCCCAAATGTTTAAGGATAAAAGAAAAAACAACAGTGGGTGAACGAGTAGCAAAGCCAATAAAGAGCAAAAAGCCCAAGAACATGGACAGGCAGCACCAGGGGGTCCTGCAGCAGGCGTCACACCACGACCACGTCCTGCAGGGACAGACACCCGCACATCTGGAGCAAGGCTGGCCCTGGCAGTCTGGCCAGTCTTGACCCCTTCATGGTCCTGAGGGAAACCCCACCCAGCCCCGGCTCTGACCTGCAGGGTGGGAAGGTCAATGAAGACGTGTCGGTCAAGCCGGCCTGGCCTCATCAGAGCGTTGTCCAAAATGTCGGCTCGATTGGTGGACGCCAGGACGATGACGTGGTCTGTGGTGCCCATGCCTGAGGGTACAGAGCAGACACGGTGGCCTTAGGGGGCATCCCTGACACAGGGCTCTCCCCCGTGCGCTGCCCTGTCAGGTCATGATAGGGAAGGGCTCCCGAGGCCCAGTAGCAAAGGAACAGGCGTGTCCTTCCGGATCAGGGGCAGTGGCCTGACTTCCTTGGGAGCTTCCAACCCAAACCACCAGGAAGAACAGTGGTCTCTGTTTCGGCAACTGAAAACAGTGACGGCTTCCCCAGGTGTCTGCTGAGGCAGAACCGTCCACATCTCTGGGGGTATCAGGCATCCAATGGTGTCGCTGGGAGCTGCCCTCACCCGCCCCTCTCCCTGGGCCAGGGTCGTTGTTACTACTTGGCACTGCAACACTCTGACACCTGGTCTTAGGGCCTGGGTGTCAGGCCCATTTCCCACCTGAGAATTCTACAGTGAGTTCAGAAACTAGCACTGGACACTGATTTTAATAAATCAATTGCAAAAAGGCATTTATGAAGCAATCAGGGAAACCTGGGCCCAACTGGGTATCAGATGCTATTAAGAACCCCATCTCTACCAAAAATAGGAAAGTTAGCCGGGCACGCCTGTAGTCCCAGCTACCTGGGAGGCTGAGGCAGGAGGATCTCTTGAGCCCAGGAGTTTGAGGTTGCTATGAGCTAGGCTGACGCCACTGTACTCGACTCTGGGTGACAGAGCGAGACTCTGTCTAAAAAAAAAAGCCAGACATCAACCCCCGTCTCATCCTCGGGGCCCGAGACCCGCTGGATAGCTGGCAGTGAAAGCCTCACAGCACCCATGCCACCTGAGAGGACAGAGGGTGAGAACAGCAGCTTCAGTGTGAGGGCCACGAGACAGTGCTCAAGGGGCCCCTCGGAACAGAAACACTGTGCCAGCGCACTCTCTCTCACCCAAACCCTGAGTCCCAGTCCACAGCCCGTCTGTCAGCCCCGACTGTCTGCCCCGGCCTGGGCCTGGCAGAGGTGCACCCAGTGCTCTCTAAGTTGCTCTTAGTGAGGTCTTACCAACAGGCCTTCGACGTGGAACAGGTGGGAGTGGCCACCTCTGCCTGAAGGGGACTGGGGTGTTGGTGCTTCTCGCCGTGCCAAGCACCAAGACGGCAGCAAACCCCACCCAGAGCAGCTGTTCCTGCCAAAGCGCACACTTCTGACCCCAGGCCCGGGTGGGGCCAAAAAGCAGCTCCCAGCTGAGGCCAGAGCTGCTGGTTGGAGAACACAGCGAGAACCACGAGTGCACACCAGTGTGCTCGAGCCCGGAACACGCTGGAGCCACCAGGGCCACCGAGGAACCAGGGCCTGGGCTCCCAAGGTGTCACTCTGCACCCCACGCTGGGCTGCCTGGACACGAGAAAGCCCACGGCAAACACTACTGAGCGAAGGCTGTTTATTACTTAAAATTAAAGAAAAAAGAGTGAAAGCATGAAATGTTCACAGCAGCCTTTCTTGTGTTTGACTTCCACCGTTTAGGGATAACTCAGAGAAAGCCTCGTACACTGTCAGGGTTCACATCACCCCATGGCTGTTTCCTAACTTGGGAGCTGGGACTGGGATGTCCGTCGCAGGTGGACCTTCCTGAGCAAAGCCCCTTTTCTGTCGATGACCCTGTGGACAGGGACCCGGGCTGGACTGGGCCCTTCCCACGGGGCGTCTGGCGTCCTACAGGGACGACGCGCCGGGGCTGACGCCCGACCCACAATGCTGGGCTTTTTCTCTGCCTTGGTGAGTTTTCCCACGGCGGACACAGCATCCGTTCCATCCTCTGCACAATGAACAGAGTGCGCTCCGCCCCGAGGAAGCAACAAAGACACATCTGAGGGGCTAAGAATGCACAACTGTGTCTCTGCATAAAGGGACTTGTTTGGTGCCGGCCCAGCTCAACAAGAGGCCCTCAGTGAGCAGATTCTCAAGCCTGAGCAGACCCAGGGCCGGAAGCAGCTATTTTTGGAGTGATACAGAGAGATTCGGCTCCGAAAAAAAAATCATTGGATAAATGCTTCCTGGTGGGCTCAAGTCTGCCCAAGAAGGTGGCCTCTATTTTCAGTGCAGAAAGTAACACGAGCACAGAGCATGGGCTCCTCTCCCAGGGCCCTGTGTGTTGAGGGAAGGAGCAGCCACGTGGGAAAGTCTCCCCCTGCGCTTCCTTCGCAGTCACCTGCAGCGATGTGCGCTCAGCACACAGGAGTATGGCATCTCGGGATGGCGATGTGTGGCTTAACCTCACCCATCCCCACTTCACAAACCACAGCTGGTCGCGAGGGGCCTGGCGTGCAGCCACGCAGCGTTCCTTCGCACGTCCATGGCGTGCCCGTGTGTGCAGCTCTCACAGAGTAGCCACGGGAGCCCAAAATACACATGGATACCACCCCACTTTCATCCTCAGTGAGGCTTAAGGACTAGTCGCTGATGGACTAGTTATCTGATGATTTTCAAAAGGCTACGCTCACCTCTTGTCCACGAACATCACAAAAAGTTATTCATTCTCTAAAGAAACAACCAGAAGCTACAGGTGCAGTCTGGCCCTCATGACTGCAGAGCGCGGCTGGTGTGCGGTGCTGGACTTCTCTATGCCGCTCCTACTCCACGGCCCAGGTGGCTGCTGTGAAACACCATGGGGTATTCCACTGGGGCATGTCTCATAAACCCAGGGCTTCCTAACGAGCACCGTCTGTAGACATCAGCGCACTACGCCAGGCAGCCGCCACTCACGCGACTTGCCAATGGTCACGAGACCCTTGCGGCCAGAGCCCAAGGTGAGATCTCTTCGGGACTCTAAAACTACTCGCTTGTCCCTGGGTAATTTCCAGAAGCAACAGTCGAAGCCACTCACCACCTAAGGGACGATGTAAAGATGCTCACAAGGAAAGCAATACAATATGGTTGAAGACCCCACAAGGTATCTTCTTCAAATGTGTTAACAACCATCGTTTCAGCAGCAAGTCCAGCTCCTCCATCGCCGGGCAGAGCTGAGGCACAGCCCCGCTCCCTCAGGAGAGGGTGTGAGTGCACAGCCGGAATTCCTGACAGCCCAGAGCCTCTCACAGAGGGTCCTCTCGGAGGGTCCTCGGAAGACCCATCTCTGAGCGGGAGTCTCCCGACAGTGACATGCCAGCACCTGAACCCCCCCGTGTCTCTGAGGACACTCAGTGCTCTGGAAACTTTACTCCCCTACATGTGCAAGGTGGCTGTTGAGACCTCGGTAGCTCAGGCCATCGTTCCTGAACACGCGTGTTGACGGACGGCTGGATCACTGAGACAGAAAGCGGGGGCAGGCAGCTCCAGATGCCACCCGCTCTTTCAGGACACCTGAGCAATGCGGCTTTTCCGTGATGTCACTGGGAATCTCCCTTTGGCTTTAAGCCAGCAGAGCTCGCAGAGTTTAGAGAACACCCCAGGCATCAGTCCACCTGGCTTCACGGCGCCGAGCAGCAGACAGTGGATCTGATGAGATGAGATGAGCACCCAGATGAGATGTGAGCCGGGGAAGGCCCAGCCCCTTGGCAGAGCCCACCCTGTGGACGAGACACACAGACGTCTCGGCACGTGTTTCTGCAGAATGCACGGCTCCCCCCGGCCGAGGACACACCACAGCCTCACAGAGAGGATGCTCCTCAGGGGACGAGCACCGTGGTCACCAAGACAAAGACCGAGAAACGAGCCAGGGTGGAGGAGACAAAATGCAGGGGGTGGAGGAGGCCCAGTCACCGACACTGCAGCCTGCAGGAGCTCGGGGGAAGCTATCGAGGAACACTTCGACTGCTTCTGCAATGCTTTTCTAAGTCCAAAATTATTTCAAAATGAAAGGTTGAAATGAAGTTTCACTCACAGTCACGTACAATCAAAACTCTACTGTATATATGCTGAAAGATACACTCTTCCAAACAGTAGGCAACATTTAAAAGAGGAAAAGACAATAGATGTTCTATTGGAACCAAAACTACTTTGAAATAAAAGTGTCTCCATAATCTATAATCCCTACAATGTAACTAGAATTCTGATTAAAGAAAAGCTAAGAATGGATCTTACAAAGCAGAACTCTAGGAGATATTTCTATGCATGTTCACAGTGGCATGACTCACAATGGCCTCAGTGTCCGCTGACGGGTGAATGGATTAACAAAATGCGGTCTGTACACACAATGGGATGTTATTCAGCCTTAAAAAGGAAGGAAATTCTGACATATGGTACCACATGGATGAACCTTGAGGATATCACTCTCAACAGTGAAAAAGGCAGAGTATGACAAGCACTGTTATCATTCCACTCATAGGAGGGCCCTGGAGTCACCAAATCCAGAGGCAGAAAGCAGAACAGAAGCCAGGCATGGTCGCTCATGCCTGTAATCCCAGCACGTTGGGGCCAAGGAGGGACAATGGCTTGAGGCCAGGAGTTTGCGACCAGCCTGGGCAACAGAGCAAGACCTCATCTCTACTCTACAAAAAATTAAAAAATAGATAATAATAATGTTTTAAAAGTAGAACAGAGGTTACAAGGGTCTGGGAGAGGGGGAATGGGAAGTTATCGTTTAGTGGGAACAGAGTTTCTGGTTGGGTTGGAGAGAAAGTTCTGGAGATGGCTGCACAACAGTGTGAATGTGCTTTATGCCACTGAACCGTACACTGAAAAATGGTTAATATGATGAATTTTATGTTATATGTATAGTATACCATGATATTCACGCAAAGAAAATGGATCTTGCAAAAGTAGCTCAAACGACAAACGATTCCGTGTCACCTTTGTGGGTCAGCTCCATTAAAAAGAAACAGAAACTGCAGAAGCCTGACCGGAGGTCACTGCCGGGCACCAACCCCCATGGGGCGGGACGCAAGGCACTGACCGTCCATCTCCACCAGCAGCTGGTTGAGTGTCTGCTCCTCCTCCGTGTTGGAGAAGCCGGACACGGCGGTGGCGCGCCTCTTGCCCACAGCGTCAATCTCGTCGATGTACACGATGCAGGGGGCCCGGGCCCGCGCCTCCTTGAAGAGGCTCCGCACGCGAGCAGCGCCCAGGCCTGAGCGGACACAGAAAGTACCAGGAAATGGATGGACAACGGAAAACACATCCTTTCCTGCGCTGGGGCCAGGCCCAGCTGCTCCCAAGGATGACAAAACCTACACAGCCCCCCACCCCCCGCACCCAAACCAGCAAGTCGCTCCTGCCGGGGCCTATGCGGCAGTCCCGGCCTCCCCCGGCCACCAGTGCATGTGGCTTCAAAGCACATCACGCCCCATTCACCAGACCCAGCACTTCCTCTAACTCAGGCTCCCGCTTCCCTCCTCCACGCCCCCTGCTCCTCTCGATTCGGGCACCTGAGGACGGGCACTCGGAGGAGTGCCATCCCAGACAAGGTCAGCTGGGCCTGTCCAGGGCCCACCGGCACCCACCTCCGATGACCTCCACGAACTCCGGGCCGGCCATCGCCAAGAAGGGCACCTGGGCCTCTGTGGCCACCGCCTTGGCCAGCAGCGTCTTCCCACAGCCGGGGGGTCCGAGCAGCAGCGCACCCTTCGGAACCTTGGCGCCAAGCTGCAGGAAGCGCTCCGGGCTCTAGACAGCAGGAGACAGCGCAAGGCTGACCACTCGGGTTTCAGAGAATGCTTAAGAAGGAGCGAGAAGGGCAGCTATGGCTCACGCAGTTCTGGGAAAGGCAAAGAGCCGTGCTCGGTGTCCCCACGGGGCAGGGAGGTCACCACTCAACACCTAATCAACGGAATTCCTATCCCCGAGGTGGCTTCCTTCCGGGAGAGAAAGGTGGCCGCCCACACATCTCCCTTCTGCTCAACACGTGGCTCTCACCTTCAGATAGTCCACGAACTCTAGGACTTCCAGTTTGGCTTCATGCATCCCGGCCACGTCTTTGAAGCTGACTCCTTTGCCCATCTTGCCATCCACAATCGTGAAGCGAGCCATTCTGAGCTGATTCTGTATGGAAAGACACAGCATCATAAGCAGCTACACGCTCCAGGCAGAGCGAGGGGACCTGCCGGCACTGGAGGCTCAGCTCCTGGCGTCTGGGCCGACTGGAGCCCCCACCCCGGCCCCATCCCGGGGGAGCCCCACACCCCAGGGGACCCACACGCCAACTCCAGTAAGACGGGGTTCACAGGCCACGCTGCAGACACATAGGGAAACGTTTGCTTTACATCATTAATTAGTAAGAAAGTTATCTAGCAATTTGCTTAAAAAAAAATCCTCCCACACCACAGGGAGGACAGTAAACTGTCCTACTCCATATGATTTTCCCCACTACTGTGTGATTTCTTTTTCTGGCTATAAAAATAATAATACGATAATAATCAGCACTGTGTATGAGGTCTTCTTATCAATAGATCAAAGGGAGAAAAAAAATTTAATAATCAGCACTGCGGAGTCCTGGTGGAAATGCTAACTGGTAAACTCCTGGAGAGCCTCGAGTAAGACAGGAAAGCTCCCAGCATGTGCACGTGCTTCCACCAGATCCCACTCTCAGGAACACACACTGGGCAGACACGCAGAGGATGCGTGTGTGTGGAGTTCATCCGGTGTTATTTACATACATCAAAAATAGGAAAAAATTATGCAACTTGTTGAATAAAACATGGTATAGCCCCACAATGAAATATCATGGTGCCATTAAAAATAACAGTGTCAGTCTTTAGCCAGACAAAGAAGTATGCTCCTAGTGTAAGTGGAAACAACAGGGTGATGCTCTGCATCTGTGCCCCAGCCCCTCCCAGGGATGGAGCAGGGACCACCCAGCAGACATGTCCACCACCCTGGCCCAAACCCCTGCAGAGGGAAGCTGCAGAGAGACAATGCACTTCACGATACAGGTCACCATGATGGAAGACTGCTAAAGCATTAAAGTTGTTCCTTTGAAGACAACCTGTACAATTCCTCAGCTTCTTAGCCAGTAGAGAAACCAAGAGAAAAAAAATCATTCCCAGCTGCTTACTGAACACTGTAGAACAAACTACCCTAGAATGTCACTTGGCTCAGCTACCCGGAAGTCAGGAGAGAGGGGCCCTTGGTCCACTGGTCATTAGATACCCTTCGGCCAGCCAATCAGAAGGAACCGTGAGCTGCTACAGTACGCCTTCAGGCTGGTCTTTGCAAGAGGTTAATTGTCACTATATACTTATTCTGTGGTTTATGGGAAAAGCTTTCAGCAAACAGAAACACAGAAAAGCCCCGAGACTGCACGATCATCAAGGTCTGATCTGTACGACTTACAAAAGCACTGAATCCGCCTTCCCTTCCTGTCATGCCAGCCAGACGGAAGACGTACCACAGGATGGCCACGCCCACCGCCGTCATCCCCAGGGCGTAGAGTGCGCTACGGGAGAAAGAGAGGCCGTCACGGACTCAGAAGTCACGGCCTAACACACACACACCTTACAAGGACAACCACTGACAATGGTTTGAAGATGAGAATGATGAACCCTAAGTCTGAGACTGATGTGTAGAACAGAATGGTTGTGAAAATGGGTTCTCTCGTCCAGTTCCCATGGATCATCCTCTTCCATAAGGTTCCCGAGGGATCAGATTAAGTGTGCAATAGCTGAGGATGCCTGTTTATCCTACTACTCTCGTGACAGTGACCAACAAGAGCAGGTTTCTGTATGTTCAATATATTTTCAACAGTAGGCTATCAGCTTCAATTAGCAAGGCAAACAAGCCTGGTGTTTCAGCGCTCAGCATGTAGGGGGCTGCCCCGCACCTCCCTGTCCTGTCCATCATTTTCCTAAAACAAAATCGGAAGTGCGCTGAGCTTTCAGGACTCACTGGTTGCAGAATCGAGAGGCACGTCACTGCAGTCACTGGCATTCTGCATCTTACCAGGTTACGAGTCAACAACAAACCTCTCTCTGCATGGGGACCGGTCACTGCGGTGCCAGCAAAACCGGGCAAGGATCGTGGTGAATGTGCTCCCTCCTGAGGGCCTGCCGGGCTCTGTGGCCCTCACCCAACAGCCCCCGCGCATCTGCCTCCCTCGACACTGAAGCAAGAATGTCTGTTTCTACCCTTCCTGCTCTGCTTGTCTGCAAGAGACAGCAAGCCCGTGACGACCTGCAAGCAGTCAGCTTCCCGGTCTGTGGGCTCAACCACACACAGAATGGAAATATATGCGGAAAAAAATTAAATCTGTCCTGAACATGTACAGATTTTTTTTTTTGTCATCACTCCCTAAACAATGCAGCGTAACAACTACTGACATTGTATGAGACGCTATAAGCAATCTAGAAATGATTTGAAGTATACAGGAAGATGTTCTCAGGTTATATGCAAATGCTACATTACACTTGAGGGACCTGGGCTTCCTGGGGTATCGGCACCCGGGGGAGGTCCTGGAACCCTCCCCCCCACACTGAAGGGTGACTTCACTGCCAAACTTCTCAGCGCTGCATCTTTCATCCCTGCACTTGTTCAACCCTCCCATAAGGAACTCTAGCTAACTGTAGGCAAAGACAGTTTGAGACTTTTGTTTGCAACTTGCTTCTCACATCACAGGGCCAAGCCGTGTTTAGTTCAAGAGTCCACAAGCGCGACCAGCGTACTTCCCAAAGAATCCCGTGCGTTTGTAGGAAACCGGGATCCTGTCCTTGCCGTCGATGTTCAGCTCGTCTTCAGCTGCCCGAAGCTTCTCTTCAAATTTGTCGATATTTGCAACCTGCATTCGGTACATCAGGGCCAGCCTCTGGGGCGGAAGCAGAGGGGACAGGGAGAGAGTTAGCAGGACACACTGCCCACGCCATAGTGAACAGAGAGTGAGGCCCGAAACATGCTGAACAGGCAGTGATAGGGTTCTCAAAAGGATGCCATTCAGAAACTGAAGATGATCAACTTACAACTGTCCACCTTAATATTTTTCAACTTTACAATGGTGCAAAATCCACACGCATTCAGTTCACTTCTTGACACAATGGGGCTACCTCTGGACAAGCCTACTGAAAGTTGAAAATAAACTTTTTTTTTTAATATGAAGGGGTGGCGGTTGTGAGGAGGGGTGCTCAGTTACTTTGTTAGCTTTTGTTGAGACAGGGTCTCACTAGTGCAGTGGCATCGTTGTAGCTCACTGCAACCTCCAACCCCTGGGCTTAAGCAATGCTCCTGCCTCAGCCTCCTGGGTAGCTGGGACTACAGGCAAGCCGCAATGCCGGCTGGGTTTTCTTTTTCCTTTCTTTTTGGTAGAGACAAAGTCTTGCTCTTGCTCAGGCTGGTCTCGAACTCCTGAGCTCAAGCGATCCTCACACCTCAGCCTCCCAGAGTGTTGGGATTACAGGAGTGAGCCACTGTGCCCAGCGGAATACAAACTTTTAACCTATGATATTTTCAACTCTTGATGGGTTTGTCAGGACATAACCCCATTTAAGGCAAGGGACACCCACACTTCCAAGTCTAAAAAATCTAGTTTTCTCAAACACGTCTTGAGAAACAAAATTTCAATAGGTATACTTTCTAGTAGATACATTTTCCACTAATAGGAAAATTTTAAGAAAATGGAGGGGGGTGTGTGCATCTTAAACTCGGCACCCTGCCTCTGATGTGTGCCCCGGCTGTCATGCAGAGCACAGCAGGCGCCGCACACGCAACGCCGACGTGGCTGCAGCTCTGGACGGGGCACGGCACAGTCCACCCCTGACTGAGGCCAGGAACAGACGCTCTCGCTCACTGCAGCCGGGGACACGGCAACAGAGGGTTTGTATTTAATCACCGACTGCATCCGAAGCTCAATTAACTGGGTTTCTTTATCCCAATCTTCACTCCTCACACCATTGGAGCATGTTGTCCTCCAAACACTTTGTGTCCCTAATTGCACTTTGCACGTTTGGCTCAGATTTCAGCACGGCCAGGGACGGCCACCAGCCCAAGGAGAGGACAAAGACAGACTTCCTGGGCTCTCTCTGAGGGCAGCTGGGAACGCCAGCAGGAGACAGGCCCCTCCCTCCTTCATGCCCCAAACTGCTGAGGCAGGATTCTAAACATTTCATCCTGAAGGCAGTTGCTTTACCAGGTGAGATGTCCGTAGTTAAGCACATGTTTCTGGTTAAATAACCTAGTGGGCCGAAGTGACCAGGCATCCACCCAGGGCATTCACACAAATGACTCAGTGCCACCCCTCGTGTTTACCAACCACGCTCGTCTGGGCTTCTTGTCTTTTAAAATATCAAGACAGGGGGTTGGCAGAGAAAAAAAAAGAAAAAATAAATAAAAGAAAGAAAGAGAACATCAAGACAGCCAGTATTCTTGACTGAGACTATGGAGAGACAGAAGAACCTTCAGCCTCTACCTCGGTTCTGACAAGGAACACAAAAGGAAACCAGGCCTGTCAGCTGAAAACTCAACGGAGGAGGCGAGACGGGCTCCAGGGTCCCCGAGTGCAGTGTCAGGCAGCAGCCAGAGGGACAACAGGACCTGTTGGTGCCTGAGCGTGTGGCAAGGCTCAGGGGCCTCTGGCTCCTGTCTGTGTGTAGGGAAGCAGCTCTGTGCACAGTGTCCACAGGCCTTGCCTAAGAAGGCTGAGGAGAACCAGGCAGACTGACCCCGAGGCCTGCATGGCCACTCTGACCGGGTGCCATGCTGCACAAGAACAGGGGTCAAAGGTGAGTCAGTACTTCCACTGTGGTCCTAGAGGTGACACTGTCAGCCAACATCCGCACCAGTCATTGTGCTGCAGCCAGAGTCTCCTAGGAAACCTCCTCTGGACAAAGGGAGTAAGGAAGAGTGTTTCCTAGAACGGAATTACTTTCCCACAGGTTCACACGCTTCTTGCAGACGTTGGTTCAGCACAGGCTGGGAGTCTTCGTAGGGTCCTGGGCTTGCACGTGAGCTAGTCTGAAACCTCTCATGTCCAGAGACTCAAAAGCAGCTGACACCCCAGAAAATGCACCAGGTTGGAAGTCATGATGCATTGCAAAAAAATAAATTTAAAATTTTTTTAAAAAAGAAAAAGCATCCTGAATAACCCACAGAAGGGCAGAAACTCCCGTAGGGAGGTCCTATCTATCTCCACAGCTTGTAAGGGTCACACCATCCGAGATCATTTTTCCAACACCCTGGTCCACAAACTTTCCAGGGTTAAAATGTTCCGAGCTCAGAGTCTAAACACACCCTTGGAACCTAAATTAAGCCACAAGATTTCCCCCTGGCTCTGAATGGTCTCGGCTTGTGGAGGCTCCAGGGGAGGATGGACAGGGCCATCGGTACCCATGTCCCTAAGCGCACTTACCCGTCATTTACAGGAGACCCCCACTGTGCTGGCGGGAACACCTAGGGACCACAGTCGCTACATTAACCCAACGACAAACCCCAAATGCTTGATCTGGACTTTGTCGATGCCTCAGACCACTCAGACACATGGCCACGGCCAACTGGCACAGAAATGACCCTCTTTCCATGCCGAGATCCAGAAGCCAATTCAAACTGCATCCTCTGTGAAGTCTCCACTTGGGCTGGACTCATCCTCTGGCCTCTGCAAGGCACCTGCGGCACTCACTGCCCACCTGAGGTGCTGAGCTCTAAGGCCGGGCCACAGCCTTGGTCATTACCTCTTGTTACTGTAGCGCACTGGAACTAACTTTCACTGTGTAACAGTCCGTGGTGATCCTGCCACCCCAGCTAGATCACAGGTTCTCGAAACAGACAACCGGCTGTAGACGACGGGCTCCACGGCTGGCCGGAAAGCTCTCACTGGGCAGCACTGTGCCCGCCCAGCTCTGGCAGGAGGAACACGTGCCTGGCCACTCTGCTTTGCCCGGAAACCAGAGCCGGGCCCGCGTGCACACAGGAGCACCCTGGGTCCCGGGTGGGATTCCGCCGTGAGCGAGAGGATGCTCTGCCAACAAGAATGAGCCCAGTGGCTCTGTCCACCCGACCGCTTTGCCTTGAGTGGCTTGTGGGAGATTGCCACTTGGGTAACTCCCTGCCACCTCTGCCCCCGACTCTGAGTGACACTCCCTCTGCCTTCCCAGACAATGCCTCACACACCCACACGGGCCCAGCAGCGCCTCAGGGCTGCCAGTGGTCTTGTCTCCTTAATGCCTCATGCCAGGGAGTCACCCCCAGGCCAATCTGTCCCTCGTCCCACCCCCTCCTCTGTGCACAGTTCCCGTGGCTGCAGGGAATCCTGTCGTCACGCTCCCCAGTGCCCTCCTCACCGACCACCTTCCTTGAGCTCCGTCTTGCTGAGCCACTGCCCCAAACCCACCAGCGAACCCACTCTAAACCTCTCCCCACACACATCTTGCTTCAGGACAACCAAACAGATGAGGGTGCGGCATGAAAGGAAAAGGAACGCGCACAAGGTCTCCCCGCACGTCGTGCCCACGCCGGCGCCCCGACTCACAGGCCGCCCGAAGACCACGGCCCCGGGGTGCAGGTAGACCTCGACCACGTCGCTCTCCGGCACCACCTGCACCCGCTGCACCTCGCCCTTGGCCAGCATCTCGTTGACGAAGTCGTTCCAGGAGATGTTGCCCCCGCTGGTGTTGAGCGCGTTCAGCAGGCTCATGACAACGGCGATGATGAACAGGGTGCGCAGCCGCTCGCGGTACATCTGGTCCTCGCGCTCCCTGCGCCTCCTCTCCTCTGAGCGGCCGGGAGCGAGGGGGGAAGCAAACACAGTGAGTGAGACTTAGGCCACAGTCCCAGGCCGGGCACCGACCTCAGACGCCCTTTCTTCAGGAAAGCTCAGCTTGGAAGGGGCAGCATCCTGTTTCCTCTAAGATCCAGCACTTTTGCCAATTGTTCCATAAGTCACTTGAGACAAACACTATTAAGGACAATGAATTAAGGTCACCAACCTTTCATTCACTGAGCTCACCTCAGAGAGGATGAGGAGTGGGTCCCGCCTAGATAACAGGAAACCGTTTTTAAATCAAAAAACTTCCTAGGGCTGAGGTTGAGGCAGGAGGATCGTGTGAGTTCAGGAACTCGAGACCAGCCTGGGCCACACGGCGAGGACCTAGGACCACGTGCTACTGTAGCTACACAGGCCACCCCTCGCTGCGCAGTGCGTGCTGACAAAAGCGATGGATTCAGCCACTGAAAATCTGATTCGATACTAAATATCATCAACAGGACATCTGCAGCATACATGTAAGTTATGATTCTAAACAGAGAACGACATGTAGACACTCTACCTCCTCCCCACGAAGTCTGTGACTTCCTCCCAAACCAGTTCCTTCAGGACATCCCTTCTGAGTGGCCCAAACATGCCTCTGTCCTCTGCTCCATCTGCGCTGTGGTCATTTGCATTGCGAATGTGACATTCTGGGGACCTTTTTTTCCTGACCCCTCTCATAGTTATCTGGGCTCCTTAAATAAACTTTGAGCCAATGGAGAACACAGGTCACAACTTAAGTCTCTCCTGCCCGAGTCCCTGACACGGCGCTGCTGTCAGAGTTGCTCAGGAAGTGCATTCGCGCCGCCCAAAACACCATACCCTACATCCGCCGCACAGCCTGCAGGACCACTGGCAAGGTGTGTCATCGGAATTCCTCTAAAGAAGGAAAAAAACGTCGCCTAAATCAGTCATCTAAGGACAAGCTGCCGATGCTACTGAATTTCAAGGAAGCAGCTATGGAAGCTGGCCCGGGTCTTCACGCTCAGAAATTCCTCCTGAAGAAATTAAGCCCAGAGGTGAGCCTTGGAATGAACTGCTCCTGAGCATCCCAGTGCCGGCCCTGGCAGAAGATGAGGAGGAGGAGGGCCTGCCCCACGGAGCACTCACGCCACAGGGCAACGCCAGCATTCTCCACGGAGGCTGGCTGATCACTGTCCACACTGTCCTTTCCCTGATTTCTTATTATGAAATGACTATAGAGTCCCAGGTGGCTGTAAGAGTTAAAACAGAGTGATTCCTTGCCAACATTGACCAGCTGTTTCTAGCGGTGACGTCTTGCAAAGCCATGAGCAACATGACACTCAGGATACCTACACGTTACCGTCTACCTGTCCTCTTCAGGTAGTCCCATGACACGTGCTCATTTGACTGTTTAGTTCTGTGCGATTTTATCATGGGTGTATGTTCGATGTGCCCACTACCACAGTCGAGACACACAACAGCTCTGTTACAAGGCTCCCTCGTGCTGTCTCCGCCCCCCAACTCCTAACCCCTGGCAACCACAAATCTGTTTTCCATCTCTGTAATTCTGTCTTTGGAGAATGTTTTATAAAAAATGAAAACCATGCAAGATGTAATCCGTCAAGACTGGCCTTTTTCACTCAGCATAATTCCCTTAAGATTCATCCAAGTTATTTAATGTGTGAGTAGCTCATTTCTTTTTTCTTCATTAAAAAAACGGAATTGGAGCTCATTGCAGCCTCAAACTTTCTGGGCTCAAGTGATCCTCCTGCCTCAACCTCCCAAGTAGCTGGGACAACAGGTACCTGACACCTTGCCCCACTAATTTTTTGTATTTTTCTTATTTTGTGTAGAGACAGGGTCTCATTATGTTGCCCAGACTGGTCTTGAACTCCCAGACTCTAGTGATCCCCCGTGTCAGCCTCCCACAGTGTGTGATTACAGGCGTGAGCCACTGCACCCAGATCAGTTATTCCTTTTCATCAGTGAGTGGTGTCCCAAGCAACTGCTTTCTGGGAAATCTGAACTTAGGCTCACTGTGAGTGGCTGGGAGGGCTGTTTCTCAGCTACCTTCGGCATTGCTATTTAGGAAACAGGCGTCTTCATACGAGTGGACAGGATGGAGTTACGCACTTGGCCGTGAGGAAAGCCTGCTGGACCACGTCTGAGGACTGGCAATGTGCTGTGCTTGTTTTATGCAGTCAACGGGCCCAAAAACTCAGACAGACTAACTCTACTCACAATCGCAGCAGAAGGACCAGAGGAATCCAGGGAAGGTTCTCACAAAAAAAGACTGCCGGGCGTGGTGGCACAGCCCTGTAATCCCAGCACCCGGAGAGGTGGAGGTGGGTGGGTCGCTTGAGGCCAGGAGTTTGAGACTAGCCCGAGCAACATAGTAAAGCACCGCCCCGTACATAAAAAATTTTTTTTAAAAATTAGCCAGGTGTGCTGAGATGCACCTGTGGTCGCAGCTACTCAGGAGACTGAGACAGGAGGATTGCATGAGCCCAAGAGTTCGAGGCTACAGTATGATTTCATCACTGCACTCCAGCCTGGGTGACAGAGCAAGACCTTGTCAAGAAAGGAAAGATGGCAGGACGCGGTAGCTCACGCCTGTAATCCTAGCACTCTGGGAGGCCCAGGTGGGCGGATTGCTCAA
>VBSM01000807.1:181341-214494 GCA_008086735.1 Cheirogaleus medius | reverse complement strand
AAAAAAAAAAAAAAAAAAAAGGTGTCAAAACTTTTTACATAGAGTTTACAAACTGAATTCATACAAAAGAAAACAAGAGCTGATTAATCTAGGGAAGTAGGTTTTTTTTCAGGCTGCTTTAAGTAGCCCCAGTTTTATTAAAAGTCATTCCTGAGTAATGAGATTTCTTTTTTATGTCAAGTCGCATTTGTTTTATACAGGAAGCAAACCTACCTTGTAATTAATGTTCTTCTAGTGATGCTATACTTTCCTGAGGTGAGTTATCTGTTACCTTAGACTTCGGGACTGTGATTCTCAAGGGACCGGTTGGGCAGGGGTGATGACTTGCTACTGATGGGACTGCTGCCCCAGGAGCAGGGCCCCTGCTCACACAGTTGTCAAAGGTGAGGGGTCACCTAAGTCCAAAACAGGGGAGAGGCTTCAAGGGCTCAGGTAAGGACAGCTCAGTTCAGACATGTTGAGCCTCCAGATTACCTCATCCTTGAAAAACTTTGGAATACTCAAAGTTTCATTCTGTCGAGGTGTGGTTCTTTGATGTTAGAGTTCTGGGAATAAGAGGTTTTCATTAAGCCTTGTTTGTGAGAAGTCCTAAGGAGAAGTGTCACAGGAGGGAGCTGCCAGGTGTTGCGAGATGATGCACATAATGTCTGTGCAGAAGAGCTGCACTCACCAGTCAGCAGCTGGAAGGGAGGGTGTGGGCTGAAGGGCAGCAGGGACGAAAGGGACGTACTCGTAGGATGCTCAGTTGCGTACATGAGTAGGATGCTTTTTGGGGAGCAGTCAGTCCCTGAGACCCATTCTTTTTGGGACATCTTGAGCCAACTCAGGTTGGCTGAGGGAGAGTGTTCAAGTGTGGTGTGGAGACATCAGGTTGCTTTTAACAACATACGGCTCTTTCTTTCCTGTTAAGATGTTTGCGATAGGATATGTTATTAGATGTGAGGGATTGTAAAAGAGAAACCAACTGCAGTCTGGCTTTATTTGTCTTCCCTTTTCCACCGTTGCAGTCAGAGTGCACCTTAGAGCGATTCGTATATGCATTCCTGACTCCCAGACCTTGGCTGTCAAAAGCGGGTCGTTGAAGCCACATCAGTGTTCCTCTGGGCTGGGCTGGCTCGACCTGGGGGCCTGTGCCCACTGCCGCTTCCCAAGGCCAGGTGCAGGCAGGCGCAGCCCGTGTTGCTGCGCGCCCTGACCCCTCATGTCCCAACAGAGACTTTAGTTGGGAACCATTCCTGAAAGTGCTAAACACAAAATCAGTTTATTCAGCCCTCCCCTAATTAAGCCATTTTTTCCTTTTTTGGATTTTTTTTGGATTTATTTTGAAGCTCTGATAAATTGGAATAGAAAAATACATATCAAGAAACAAGTAATAGGTTTAATTGTTCATATTTAAAATTTATCATATTTAATATTTCCAAAATTATTTTTCTGTGACTGATTTTCCCATGAAGCACAATTAACCATATTCAAAGATATGCGACCACCAGTGCTCTGAAAATGTAGCGAGGAAAACCAGATATGCTGTGGGGACAGAGGAAAGATGGCCACAGTGCACCAGATGTCCTCAGGGCTCCAGCATGCAGCTCTTTCAGGTGGTAGGAATGTTGAGAAAAAAGGTAATGGCCTTGACAAAATTATTGCAGGTTCTCAATTATTAAGAACATTTTAAATCATCTAATAATGAAACACTATCCATTCAATGAAGAGGCATCTTCAGATGTGATAGAATAAGTTACTTAAGAAATGGGTGGTCCTCACCTCAGATACTAGAATATAATGTCTTCTGGGAATATTTCAGAAAGTTCTTGCATCAATGTGTTAATTTTGCCTTTTACTTGTTAATTTCCAGCTAGAGCCCTCTCCAGGCATTCTTTGGTGTAGAGCTGGGGATTGAGACCTTGATGTATCTATGCATGGACTTTTTTTTCTTCCTTTTTGTAACGTACAGTTATCCCTTGGTGGGTGATTGGTTCCGGTATGCCGCTCCCTCCCCAGTATGGAAATCCACAGATGCTCAAGTCCCTTGTATAAAATGGTGTAGTATTTGCATATGACTTATGCACATCCTCCCATATACTTTAAATCATCTCTAAGTTACCAGTACTACCTAATGCAATGCTAATGCTGTGTAAGTAGTTGTTATACTGTATTGTTTAGGGACTAAAGATGAGGGGGAAAGTCTGTACATGTCAGTACAGATGCAACCATCCATTTTTTTTCCTGAATATTTTTGCTCTGTGGTGGTTTGAGTTCACAAATGCAGACTTGGATTTGTGGAGGGCCAACCGTATTTTTTAAATTGTGAAATGTGTTTGTTGTGTTATATAAAATATACATGATATAACATTTACCATTTTAACTTTTAAGTGTCCAATTCAGTGGCATTAAATACATTCACAGTGTTCTATAACTATGATCACTATTTCCAGAAGTTTTTCATCACTTTACTTAGAAGCCCTATACCCATTAAACAATAATTCCCTGTTCCCTCTTCCCCATAGCTCTGGGTAACCACTATTCTACTTTCTGTCTCTATGAAATTTACTGTTCTAGGTATTTAATTTTTTTTTTTTCTTTAAGAGACAGAGTTTTGCTCTGTCACCCATGCTGGAGTGCAGTGGTAGGATCATATATTGTCATTCAAACCTCGAATTCCTGGGCTCAGGCAGTCCTCCCACCATAGCCCCTGCGTAGCTGGACCTGCAGGCACGTGCTACCATGCTCTGCTAATTTTTCAGCTTTTTGTAGAAACACAGTTGCTGTGTTACCCAGGCTGTCTCAAGCTCTTGACCTCAAGTAATCCTCCCCCCCTGGCCCCTCCCCCCCACAGTGCTGCGGATTATAGGTGTGAGCCACCACGCCCATCCTCTCAGCCTCTTACATTATTTTTTAAGCTATTCGTTTTCATTTTTCCCCTTTAGCCTCCAAGCTTAACCCAGATCTTTTTTTTTTTGTTTTTGAAACAGAGTCTCTGTTGCTCAGGTGAGTGCCATGGCATCAGCCTAGCTCACAGCAACCTCAAACTCCTGGGCTCACGCAATTCTCCTGCCTCAGCCTCCTGAATAGCTGGGATTACAGGCGTGCACCACCATGCCTGGCTAATTTTTTCTATTTTTAGTAGAGATGGAGTCTTATTCTTGCTCAAGTTGGTCTCTAACTCCTGTTATGATCCTAGCATATAAAAGTGTGTGTGTGAATGGAGTTGTTTACATAAACAGTAGATACGTACTATTCTATACCTTTTTTCCACTTATTTTTGGGATTTATTATATTACATGTATTAATACATGTGGAGCTGCTTCATCATAGTGTATCATAACTTAGCTCGTGTGTTACTGATGGACATTTACTTGTTTACAGTGTTTTGTGGGACAAAATTATATCCTTGTTCACACTTCTGTACACGTATAAGTTTATCTGTTGGTTGAGTTCTTAGAACTGCTATGTCAAGGATTGTGGGCATTTGAAATTTTGATTTTTGTCAGATTGCTTTTGGTTGAGACTGTACTGGCTCATACTCACCAACAATGCGTGAGTGCTTGTGATTGATTTGCAAAGACTATTTGTGTCTATTCTGTGTTCTATATGTTTTGAAGTTGTCTCGGGTCAAAAGCAATAAAATTCTGACCTTTTAGAGAAGTGACAAACTAGTCAGTGTTTCTGTATAGGTTAAAAGTTTCACATTTTGAGGAATTGTTGTTTGGTAGGTATTTGAACTTTATAGGGGATTTTCTGTTTCTGTCTAGAAAAGACAAAAAATAACCGGCTGAACAGTTAATGTTATTAAAATAGGTGGTGATTTAGTTTATAATTGTGCATAATAGCATTTGCATGGACATTTGATTGTGAAGGCCTTCTGGGACGCAGAGCACAAGCACTGTGTGAGGGTTGTAAGAGGGTCCCTATCTTCAGTCACCTTCAAGGCCCGTGTGTTGTTTCTCACCTTAGGTCATCAGTGTGGGTTTATAGAAAGGGGAGGGCATCTCTTGGACGTTCTTTTCTCTGAGGTTAAAGGATGTTCCAGAAGCCCAAGTTGATTTGGGAAAGGAATAGGACGTCATGGGAGAGGGTGGTGGGCCTGGTGTTTGGGTGGGGAGCAAGTTGAGGACTGGCTCCGGCCTTTCAGTCTGTACTGGTGGGTGGTCGTGCTGGCAGTGGCAGGGGCGTGGTGCTAGGGCCTCTTTCTGAAAGAATCAGTGGACACATGTCATTTTTTTTTTCTTTGAGTCCGAGTCTCACTCTGTCCCTCTGGGTAGAGTGCAGTGGCATCAGCCTAGGTCACAGCAACCACAAACTCCTGGGCTCAAACAATCCTCCTGCCTCAGCCTCCTGAGTAGCTGGGACTACAAGAGCTCGACACCACACCCGACTAATTTTTCTATTTTTAGTAGAGTCTGAGATTTCTATTTTTAGTAGAGACAGGGTCTCACTCTTGCTCAGCCTGGTCTCATACCTTCTGCTTTGGCCTCCCAGAATGCTGGGATTACAGGCATGAGCCACTGTGTGGCCCCGTAGTCAGTTTTAAGACCAGGGAGAAAAATCTTTTTGGGCAGGCCAGTCCCTGCAGCTTAAGGTCTGAGTGTCTGTAACTGCTGGGCTGGAGAGCCCCGCCCGGCTGAGTCAGGAGTGTGTTGTAACCTGCCTACCTACCCAGGTTGGTTAGAGGACGGTGTGGGGGTTGGGTCCACCTGTTCCAGTCCAGGCACCTCTCCTGGTTTGGCCAGGTTTGGGTTTGTATTTCTTCCTCGTGTTGACATGTAAATTACATCGTTACAAAGCATTCACTTTACTGTCCTATGAACAATTTAAGAACCTAGTGATAATATGAAATATTAACATTCTTCCATTTTTTTTTTTTTTTTTTTGAGGCAGAGTCTCACTCTGTTGCCCAGGTTAGAGTGAGTGCCGTGGCCTCAGCCTAGCTCACAGCAACCTCAAACTCCCGGGCTCAGGCAATCCTTCTGCCTCAGCCTTCCAAGTAGCTGGGACTACAGGCATGCGCCACCATGCCTGGCTAATTTTTTTTCTATATATTTTTAGTTGGCCAATTAATTTATTTCTATTTTTAGTAGAGACGGGGTCTTGCTCTTGCTCAGGCTGGTTTTGAACTCCTGACCTTGAGTTATCTGCCCTCCTCGGCCTCCCAGAGTGCTAGGATTACAGGCGTGAGCCACCGCGCCCGGCCAACATTCTTACATTTAAGAGTTCTGATTCTGTCTCTTCAGAAGGAAGTGTGACCATCCTGACTGTGGTGGGTTGTTAAGGCTTGTGAGAAGTAAAAATTAGCTTTAGAGATGTTGAAGGGTAGGGCCTTTGAAATTTGATTCCATTTTTTGGGAATGGGTTGATTTACCTGAAATTGGGTTTGTAATTTTTTAAATATTTGAGGCAGGGTCTTGTTCTGTCGCTTAGGCTGGAATGCAGTGGCTCAGTGACAGCTCCCTGCAGCCTCAATTCCTGGGCTCAAGCCATCCTGCTTCAGCCTCCCAAGTAGCTAGGACTACAGATGCGCACCACCATGCCCAGCTAATGATTTTTGTTTTATTTTTTGTAGATAGGTGTCTTGCTATGTTACCCAGGCTAGTCTTGAACTCCTGGCCTCCAGTGATCCTCCTATCTCGGCCTCCCAAAGTGCTGGGATTACAGGAGTAAGCTGCTGTGCCTGGCCTTCTGATTCGGTATTTTGATGTGAGAAGGTGTTGGCTAAAATTTTCTGTTCTCATAGTTTGTATATTTTCTGCCTTTTCATCAGTTTTGCTCAGTTGTTTTTGTGTTCCTAATTCCTCTTCAAACTTCTGAGGGCATTTCATACAGATATTAAAGCAAGGTGTAGAATTTTGATTTGATTGTAATTGTTGACTTGTTCTTGTGATATCTATTGGTACTGTTTCCTGGTTCAAAAGTGGGGGATCCAGCATACTTTCTTGATAGTAATGTTTAGTGTTCATAAAACAGTTTTCACACTTCTGGTGTGAACAATATAAATTATAATTGTTCTAGAACTTAAGGAAAATTTATCTTTTGTATGGGTAGTGAACAAATAATTAGCATTACTATCATTGACATCATCTACCTACTTCTTTGTTAAAATTCTTTTCCTGACTGCAATATTTCATTGTAATGGAGAATAATTTTCATGTAAAACAGGTTGCTTTATATTTTCTTTCACGTTGCTATAGAAACAGTCCAGTGTGGTAGCGACTGCTAATTGAGTGCTAGGTTACGTGGCTTTTATAACGGAGCTCTCACCAGCAGCAGCAGGGCTTTGTGGGGAGGACATGGAATTGTTGTCTTTTCTCATCCCAGCTTGGTCTCAAGAGCATCAGGATCTGGGTAATCAGAATGGTGCGGTTTTCTTCCCCTCCGGTTGCAGTGCTGTAGGCTTTTGTTCTCCTTCTGAGTGGCCGTGGGCTTGCTTTCCACTTGTGAGTCAGCCCATCTCTCCAACCCCCGGCTGTCTAAGAACTGTGCAGCCTTCCCCTGCGTGTCCTGTCAGGTCTTCTCCCAGAGAGCACCCTTGGGAGAGTCTGCTGGGAGATTACTGACTGAACAGCAGATATTAACATGCCGCATACTCCTTAATTGAGGTCCTCATCTCACTGCACTCAGAGGGGTAAGAAGACAGGGCTGGCCTTGCACACTGCTCAGGGAGAAGAGAGACCTTGTCGCCAGACTAATCTCGGCCACTTCCTTGCTAGACCATCAGCAAGAATTCGTATTTGAAGGTTTAAATTAGATTTGAAGCCAGATTTCTTTTTGAATTATACATCAGTGATTTTGGGCTATTATGCATTGTTCTCAGAGTTAAAGTTGGTGGCATATTTTAACCTGGAAGGCAGCATTCTGTTAAATTATAAAAAGCCTTGGAATATCGTAATTGAAGTATGAAATAATTGAAGCCATGAGGTCAATTGTAAGAACTTGGTCTCAGCTTAGATGGCAAAGCGTGAATTAGTAATAGGTTATAAAGAACTCTTAGCGTTATCATGCTCTTGAGCCAGTGCTGAGAGGTCTGTATTCCCCCTTTTGGCTGCCTGTATCCAGTCATGATTTGTGCATAGAAGGAAGTAGCATGGACCAGTGCCCTGACTTTTCTTTCAAATGGAACATAGGAGGGTGTATTTGTGTTTTACTGCTGTGTAACAAATTACCACAAATGCAGTAGCTTGGAACAAAACACATCTATTTTTATCATCTCACAGCTTCTGTGGGTCAGGAGCTTGGCACAGCTTAGCTGGTCCTCTGTGCAGCATCTTACCAGCTATCCAGGTGTTGGGTCGGACTGTCTCATCAAAGGGTTGAATGGGGAATGGGCCACTTCTTTTTTTTTTCTTTTCCAGGGCTAGTTGATTTTTTCAGGGCTAGTTGATTCCGCAGGTGAGTTGTTACACACTCCTTAGCGGATTCTGACTTTCATAGCCACCATCCTGGGGAATGGTCCACTTCTAAGCTGTCTGTAGTCATTGGCAGAATTTTATTCCTGGTTGCAGGACTGAAGTCCCTGTTTCTTGCTGGCTGTCACCAGTGGTGCTCTCAGTCCTTCCACGTGGCCCACCTGCAGCAGGGCAGCTCACTTTCTCAAGGCCAGCACTGAGTTTGCTTCTCCAGTCTGCTAAGCCTGAGTCTTATGTAACCTGCTGCGGTCACGTGGGCAGTGTCACAGCAGCGCTGATACCTGGTGCACCCAGTCAAGGGAGAGGCATTCCGTCACCTTTGCCATATTCTCTTGGTTAGAGGTGTGGCACAGGTCCTGTCCCTTTACTGAGGTGCTGACAGGGAGTTGTGGACCCTGGCGGGTAGGGGTCGTGGGGTCTGTCTGCCACCCTGGGAGTCCGCTGGCATGGGGTATCCTTCATAAGTCTGATTCCCTGGATTCCGACGTGTTAGCCGTTGGGGAGTATACCTCTTCCCTCCCCTCCATTCGCATGCACTCCTGGGCCTGCTTGCCCAGGTGGGAGTAGAGCCAAGACTGAGGGTCACAGGTCGAGAGACAGAGCACTTGGGCTCGCCCTGTTGCCACTGGGAAGTGTTCCTGCTGCCCTACCTGCCTCTCAGGTTTCCTGTGGGGATGGGATGGGATGAGATGGGATGATGGATGTGGTCAGTGAACCAGCTGGTCAGGGCCTGGTGGCGTTCTTGTCTCTGAACCTAGCTGCTGCCGCCACCTCCACCATTCTCCAGGCAGAGCGTGGTTCTTTTCTGGAGTAAGTATAGGGTCGTCAGTCTGCTGCAGCCTCTCTGGCCTTCCTGCTCATCTGGGCCTGGGTTCTGTTAGAGCAGTGCATCTTTGGTAGGGAGGGTGCTCTGAGGACTTGAAGACAGCATTGTCACTATTCATTCGCCTTCCTAGACATCTTCCAGATAGCCCACTCTGTCTGTCCCCATGGTCACTCCCTCCCCTGTGGGCCCTCCTTCCTGCCCTCTTACCATGCTGCAGCCGCTGAACTCAGCCCTGGTGCTTCCACACAGTTACCAAAGTGGTTTTTCTTAAATGAAGATCTGATTTGATCACTCCCTTTTTTTTTTTTTTTTTTTAGAGAAACTGCGGTCTTTAGGTCTTGCCTTCTGCCTGAAATCCCCTCCTGGCTGAGGACGGCTCATTCCTCAGGCCCCGCCTTCCCAGTGAGCCTGCCAGTCTCGTGGCTCAGCTGTTGTTTTGCTGGTGACTTCTGCCCCCAGTTGGTTAGATTCCCATCCTCAGTGTCCGGGTACCCTCTGCTCCCCTCTCTGGTAATAATTTACTGTTCTGTGTTTTAATTGGCCTTTACATAACTGTCTCTCCTACTAAATGACACTCTTTGTATCCTCAAGCACCAAACACAGGGCTTGGCACCCTCCAGGTAACACAGTGACCCGCCCTAGTAGATGTTTGAACGTTGTGCAGGGCACAGCGTCCATGTGGAGCAGAGGTGTGTGTGACCCTGGTTACTGCTTCCCCCATCTTGGCTGCCTGATGCACCTTTCTTCTGATTGGCGCCAAGGGTCAGAAAGCCTCCTGATTTTCATTACTGGGTTTATTGTGAGGGTCTGAGATGGTTTTCGTTAGTTCTTTTAGTAAATGCCCAGATCTCCTGATGTTGCACCCCACTCAGAGCCATTGGTATTCTCTCCCCATTTTCATGCAAAAACCATTCGCGTAGGTGGTGCTTAGATTTGGAACATGAAGCTGCAGCCTCAGCATCCTCTTGTGCCTCCTGCTCATCTGGCTCCTGTCTTAGCTTTTAAGCTGCTGTGGCCTGGGGTGTTGGCAGCATCTACAGCAGCTTCAGCCTCCGAAAAAGGATGGGAAAGTTGCTCTTGGGCTTAGGACCCTGAGATAGGCTGCCAGATTACATTTCTGTCCCTGGTCCTGGTGCTCTCTCCTGCTCAGCTAGGAGCAGCTTTTCAAGTGATCACCTGAGGGTCAGAGCTGGAAATCTTAGACAGGTACTAACAGCCTCTCCCACGTTACGGAAGAGATTTGTCTGTTTTTCAATGTGAGTAATGTGGACACAGTGCTAATTATAACAAGTTTACTACTCAGGTACCCTTTGGCAGAGAGTGAATATAACAACAAAACTGAGATAAAATGCGTGTTGTGTTTGGCAAGGCTGCGTTCGTGGGTGGTGGCCGGCTGCCACACGCGTGGTGTGCAGGGCCTGGTGCTGAGGGAAGCATGACTGAAGGTGCCTGGCTAGACGAGTGTTTTGCTTTTTTCTTTTTTGTGAGGTGGTGTGTGTGAATTGAGGGCACCCACCTGATTTGGATAGTAAATCAAATTGTACCTTAAACATCTCCACAGTGGCTTTATTCGTTGTCTGAAGCTTTTTCTCAGAGCCATCTCAGAGAGATTCACATCCTGCCAGGCTCCTTCAGGACTACCGGTAACTTGGTGAGTTCTCGCTCTCTTGGGAGACTATTCATCCGTTTCAGGGTTGAGTTCCTGAGGGTGTGGGATCATTGCAGCTTGTAGGCATCAGGTTAGCAGGCTGTTAAGTTTTGCATCGAGCTGCTCAGCAGCTGTGGGTATGGCAGTTGTTAGGATTTCCAGATAGTATTTAGTTTGGAGGTTTGATATTGCTTTTAAACTTGAGTATATAGAAGGGGGACATGGTTCCCATGCTTTTGGTTCCTAGGTTTCTTAAAGGCTAATATTTTCATTTTCTCTTTCTTAAGTCTACCACATTAACTGATTTTTCCCTACGTGCCCTCAGTCTGGACACACACGTCCATGGCTCCCTGTCTTCGGCCCGTTGACCCACACACTCTGTCCTCAGACTGCCGTGCTTTCACCCTGGCTCGAAGCAGCCTGCTTTGTGGTCCCCTGCAGCAGTGTGCGTCTTCAGTTTGTTGTGTGCACGTCGCACAGCACATCTCATTTTAGCCCTTTTACTATACGGAGGATTTGTAGGTAGGATTTGAATTTTATAACTTACAGTTTATAACTATGACCATGGATAAGTACATAATCTTTCTTTCTTTCTTTTTTTTTTTTTAAATTTGAGACAGGGTCTCACTCTGTTGCCTGGGCTAGAGTGTAGCTCACAGCAGCCTCAAACTCCTCTGGGCTCAAGTGATCCTCCTGCCTCTGCCTCCCAGAGTGCTGGGATTGCAGGCATGAGCCTCCACACCCGGCCTCCTTTTGGTGTTCTTATAAGAATTGGGGTTATAACTACCTCTTAGAACATTTTTGGGGGATTAAATGAGCTAATGACAATTAAAGCAACTACCCGAATGGCACACTAAGCTCTAAATAATAATAATAATTCATTTATTTTTTCTTTCCTGTTTTGCTTGACATTTGATGCCTGGTGATTGCTATTTTTCCCCAACAGCTTTATTAGATATTACTGACATAATGAGCTGTATTTATTGAAGTGTACAATTTGATAAATTTTGGCATCTGTATAAACCACAGTCAAGATGGTGAGTACAGTATCACCCCCAAAAGTTTCCTAGGATGTCTCTCTCCATGGTCACCTCCCCCCATCCTGCTTGCCCTGGAATCTGGTTTCTGTCCTTCTAGAGGACTTCACATTTTTTAGAATTTTATATAGATAGACTCTTATTTCTTCTGTATTGCCTTTGTATCTTTGTCAGAAAATCAGTCGTCCCTCCCTGGGTGGTCTGTGGGGGACCCCGTTGTCTGTCCTGGTACCAGGAGCACCCTCAGGATCGCAGCTGGGTCATAAGCCTCAAAGTCAGATGGTGTTAGTCCTTCAAGTTCCTTTTTTCTTTTTCAAAGTTGTCTTGGTTATTTTAGGTTTTTCACATTTCCATATGAATTTTAGAATCAGTTTTTCACTTTTCACAAAAAAGCCTGCTGGGGTTTCGATTGGGGTTGCAGTGGCTCCATGGGCTGAGTCGGAGGGAGCTGGCACCCTGGCGCTGAGTCTCAGGACCCACGCACACCGTCCCGTCATCGATGCAGCAGTTTGCTGCAGCTTTCCTCGGCAGCGCTTTGATTTTCAGCGTGTGAGTCTCACATATATTTTGTCAGATTTATCCCTAAGTATTTCATATTTTGATACTTTTATAAATGGTGTTGCGTTTTCAAAATTTTTGATTTTTTTTTGAACTGGTATAGAAATCACCTTTTTTGGGGGGTATATTGATCTTGTATCCTACAACCATACTAAACTCACTTATTCTAGTGTTTCTAAACATAGATTCAGTTGGATTTTCTGTATAGATAATCAAGTAAACTCAATATTACTTCTTCCTTTCTTATTTGGATACCTTTTATTTCCTTTCTTGCCATCTGATTGCTCTGGCTAGAACCTCCAGTACTGTTGAAAAGAAGTAAGTGCAGACATGTGTGGTGTATTTCTGACCGCAGGGGAAGCATTCACTTTCCCACCATTAACTGTGTGGTGTTTCAGTGCACTTTCTGAGGCTGAGTAAGTTTATCAGGAATGGACATTGAATTTTATCAGATTTTTTGCTTCTGTTGAGTCGATCATGTGATTTTGCCTTTCAGTTTGTAAATATCGTGAATCACATTGTTTTTGAATGTTGAACCAACCTTGTATTCCTGGTTAAAGCCCACTTGGTAACACACGTCGTCCTTCCTGCATGAGGTTGGTTGGTTGGGTGATGGGCTGTGGACGAAGCCTGTGCCTCAGTCTCCAGCCAGCTGGCTGGGAGCAGGGGCAGCAGGAGTCGGAGCCGCACAGCTTCGACTCAGAGCCGTCCGGGATCAGGGCTGTGAAGTAGGCTCTCCCCTCCTCACATTGCAGGTGTGGGTGAAAGGGTGCGTCTGCTACGTGGGCACAGCTCCTGCGACAACTTAAATCCAGATCCTCTTATTTTTGCTATAATCACCCTAACAATTGTTTAATTTTCTTCTTTGGTTTTCCTTTTCAAGTTCACACTAAACGAGCAGATCCTATTAACTCAGTTGTCTTATCTGAATTCAGTGAACATAGGCAGTATTGTCCTGTGCCATCTTGATTGAACATTTGTGTGCGTGTGTGCATTCATGGCAGTACTTGGAGTAGGAAATCCGGTGCGTCTTACGTGTCTGTCGAAGGCTGATGCAGGTGCTTTAAAAAGGTGGTAATGAGAGGTAACAGGACAGAATATGATCTTCGCTCATTCTTCATTATTACTTTAAGTTATTCAAGGTGGGAAAAATTCAGAACCAACATTGGCTTAATAAAAATAATGTAAAAATATTAATTAAACTACATCTTTTCTTTTAGAGAAAAATCGTTAAAAATCTTTTTATTAAAACTTAATGTGTTGCATGCCTATAGTCCCAGCTACTTGAAAGGCTGAGGCAGAAGGATTGCTTGAGCCCAGGAGTTTGAGGTTGCTGTGAGTTAGGCTGATTCCATGGCACTTTAGCCTGGGCAACAGAGTGAGACTCTGTCTCAAAAGAAAAGAAAAAAAAAAAAAAACCAACAAACTTAATGTGCTATGAATACTTATTTTAATTTTGGTTTGTTGCTTTAAGAGTCTTTGATATAATAAAAGTATATTTGGTCTTTATCTCCCTCACCTCTCCATTCCTGGCACCGAGTTCCTCAACCCTTGGGATTTCTTGAGTGATAGTGTGTCTTTTGTCATTCTTAGTGAGCTTCTTTCTGTTCACACCCCAGTGTAAGCTAACGAGGTGACTGGGTCAGGCTGGTTACCTGCAAGACCAAGTGGTTAGGGTGGGAGCTGTCAGCCCCACCCATGACCTCTAGGGAGGGGAGGGCTCTGGAGGTTGCGGTTTGAACACAGAGTGCTGCTCCCCCACACCGGCTCTGCGTCCTTCTTTCCAGTTGTGTTTTTTATGGCTTCCATGTTGAGCATGTGGAATGCAGTTACAACTGCTTTTAATGTCCTTGTCTACTACTTTAACACCTGTTTTAGTTCTGAGTTGGTTTCAATCGATTCTTCTTCATGTGGGTTTTATTTTTTTGCTTCTTTGCTTGCGCTGTAATGTTTTAGTGGGTGACAGGCATTGTGAATTTTACCTTGTTGGGTGATGGATTTCTTTTTGAAATTATCAAATGAGATATAGTTCACATTATACACAGTTCACCACTTGAAGTGCACAATTCAGTGGTTTTTCACGTTTATTGTGTTGTGCACCCATCACCACTGTCTGATTCCAGGACATTCCCACCCTCACACAGTGCCCGGTATTTACCTGCGGTCATTCCCATCCTCCTCTCCCCTCATTCCTTGGCAACCAATAATCCACTTTCCATCTCTACTGATTTGCCTGTTGTGGACATTTCACATAAATGTGAATTCAGTCTTCCAGGTTTTATTTATTTTTTTTATTTTTTATTTATTTATTTTTTTTGAGACAGAGTCTTACTTTGTTGCCCAGGCTAGGGTGAGTGCCGTGGCGTCAGCCTAGCTCACAGCAACCTCAAGCTCCTGGGCTCAAGCGATCCTCCTGCCTCAGCCTCCTGAGTAGCTGGGACTACAGGCATGTGCCACCATGCCCGGCTAATTTTTTTCTATATATTTTTAGTTGGCCAATTAATTTCTTTCTATTTTTTTAGTAGAGACGGGGTCTCGCTCTTGGTCAGGCTGGTTTTGAACTCCTGACCTTGAGCTATCCACCCGCCTCGGCCTCCCAGAGTGCTAGGATTACAGGCGTGAGCCACCGCGCCCGGCCTCTTCCAGGTTTTAGATAAATAAGAGAATCGTTTCCTCTTCAGAGAATTGAACTGTCAGCAAAACTGGGCTGGTTGCGTGAAAGAAGCATGCACAGGTTCTTCATACATGTACATGACGTAACCGATCCACAGCCAGCAGAGCAGGTTCCACCCGCATCTTTTTCTAGGCATCTTGTTGAGTTTATGCTGACGTAACCTCACCCTCTGAGTCTGTGATGGGCACCCTGACGTTGTAGAAAGTGAGACCGGTGGATGTGGAGCAGAGTCTCCTCTCTCTAGTCCACATGACATGTTGGGAGTAAGAGCCATGTGCTGGCAGGAGCAGCACCGCCCACCCACAGCAGCAGCTGTTCTCTGCTGGGAGCAGGCTCTCCAGCCAGGTGTGTTGGGGGGTACAGTGTGGCCCAGCAGTCTTGCCCTTTACCTTAAGTTATAGATTTGCCGACCCCTGTTCTGTGTCACGAGGCATCTGGTGTTGAGATGACGGTAGTCTGCCGCCAGTCTGATTCATGATTCTTTTGTAGGTAAGCTTTTTAGGGTTTTATGGACACTTGTAGAATTTTCTGCCTATCTGTGTGAGTCTGAAATTTCTCCACTATTTGTTAGTTTTTTGATCTTGACTTTTTATATTGCTTAGTGTTTAGTAGCGCTTTCAATGTGCAGACATGTCTTTTTAAATTAATCTCACAAGTTTTCTGTAAAGGGCCGATAGTAAACATTTTAGGCTTTGTGGCCCACGTGTTCTCTGTTACAACCATTCAGCTCTGCTGTTGCAGCATGGCAGGCAGGAACCGTGGACCACACTTAAGCAAATGAAACTGGCTGTCTTGCAACAAAACTTATTAACACTGAAATTAGAATTTCATGTGATTTTCATTTGTCACAAAATATTGTTTTCTTTTTCAACCAGATATAAATGTAAACTCATTCTTAGATTGTGGACTGTATAAACAAAGGCATTGGGCCAGATTTTGCCCTCGGACCCCAGACTGCTGACTGACCCTGTTGTATTTGATGAATTTGGGAGGCTGCTTGAATCAGTCATATTTTTGTCCTTGGAGCTTTCCTTCAACTCTACATCAGTCCTCACTTTGCTTCTTTCTTCTACATAGTTTGGTCTGTGGTTTCTCTAGACTTATGTTATTTGTCCATCTGATCTCATTCATTTTCTGTTATTTAGGTACTTAATTCTAGTCAACTATTGGCATGTCATTCTAATATTTTCCAGTGCTGTTACAGATTCTGTTCAAAATATGTGTCACTTCAAGAAATTTTAGGTAAAAGGGATAGACTGTACCTTTGTGACCTAATAGTATCATTTTTTTTTTTTTTGTAAACAGAATTACAGTCTGCACAGGAAGCACTTACTATAGGTGTTTTGAATTGCACAGAAGAAATTTATTTTTTCCTTAAGGAGGAAGCCATGGGAGCATTAAAATTAATAACCATCATTAAGGCATGTTTGATAACTTAAGTAATTAATTTTGAATCAGATGTGACCTAAAGGAGTTTCCATGGAATAACACATGGAACGAAGTATTTGTGATGACTGAGCTAGTGCTAACAAGGTTACTTGTCAAATGAACCTTGTGCCAAGTGGAGGTTTACCCGTTGTTAAAGATACGCCAGGGTGGCTTGGTGGTGTGTGCTGTACAGCGGCGCCTCACAGATAGTATCAGAGGAGGAAGAGGATGATTTGGTCTAAGTATTTTGAGGGTGAGTTACTAGAGGGGTAACTTAAATGAGAACTTAAATGTGGCTTAAATGAAAACCCTAGTTTTTAATACTTACCGTTTTAATGAAAATGGCCATAATTATTGATAGAGGGCTCATTTATTCTTATTTATTTAGATTAGAAGACAAACTTTAGAGGGTTTAGGCAACGTAGATGAGATGGTACAACTAATGGTTCTATGAATTTTCCCCTGTAAAACTGTATTAAAACTGAATTATTGCCAACCTGAGTTTTTTTATAATGTTTTTATTTTTATTTTTTGAGACAGACTCTCGTTCTGTTGCCTGGGCTATAGTGCACTGGTGTCATCATAGCTCACTGCAACCTCAAACTTGTGGGCTTAAGTGATCCTCCTGCCTCAGCCTCCCGAGTAGCTAGGATTACAGGCACTTGCTACCATGCCCGGCTAATTTTTTCTATTTTTGGTAGAGACGGGTCTCGCTCTTGCTCATGTATTTCTCGAACTCCTGACCTCAAACCATCCTTCTGCCTTGGCCTTCCAGAGTGTTAGGATTACGGGCGTGAGCCACCGCGCCTGGCCTAACCTGAGTTTTTATTGTGGTAAAATGTCTATAAAATTTACCATTTTACCCATGCTTTAACATTTTTATTTTTTAATTTTTATAGATACCAGTCTTCTTGTGTTGGTCAGACTGTTCTCGAATTCCTGGTCTCAAGGGATCCTCCCACCACAGTCTCCCAAAGTGCTGGGATTATAGGCAGGAGCCATAACATCTAGCCCGTTTTACTCATTTTTTAAAAAATTTTTCAGTCTTGTTCTGTCACCCCGGCTAAAGTGCGGTGGCATCATCATAACACACTGTAGCCTTGAACTGGCCTCAAGAGTACCTCCTACCTCAGTCAGCTTCCTGAGTAGCTGGGGGTACAGGCCTGTACCACCACACCCTGCTTGATGTCCTGTATCTGTTACACAGTACAGTCTGGGATCCCACATTGCCTTTGGCCAACTCTTAATTTAAAAAAGAAAAGACTTCTCAAATTCCTGACCTCAAGCGATCCTCCTGCCTCAGCCTCCTAGAGTGCTGAAATTACAGGCGTGAGCCACCACACCCAGCCCATTTCTTGGATTTGAAACATCAATTTAAGCAAACTAAAACACAATTTGATGATAAAGGAATAGTTTTTTAGACCCTAGCATAGTAGAGAAAATCTAAAAAATGTTCTTCAAATGTTATGTGTTCCTCCACACATGAAAATATGTGATTGCATGGAAAAGCAGGAGTAGGCAGCTTTTTTCAAGGAGACCATGTGAAAATGGGGCTTAAAGGTTGTGAAGGGAATAGGACCTCTTAATATTTAAAAATACTGTGGAAATATTTTTGATTAATAAAAGGCAAATGGCTGTGTCTTTATGTATGACTTTAATCTCTGGTTTCTAAGAGAAAGGTGTTACTAGATTTCATCACATCCAGGCTATGGAGAGAATTAGGGGTTTCATGGAGCCCTTGGGGGTGGGACACCACATCTGTCTGGGGCTCCCTCCTCAGGGCATGGCTCTGGGGACAGCGATTGTGCACGCCTGTGATCCTGTCCCTACACTCACAAGTGAGCTGTTGTCAGAGGCTGAAATTTTAAAGTTTGGACACATGTTTGAAAGAATCTTTAGAGTTTTATTGCAGATTGTGCCATAAGCTTTAGGTCTTAGATTACAAAAGTACGATAATAGATGCCTTTTTAAAAAAAATTTTAAGATTTATTGAAGTATGCTTTTCATACTATAAATGGATCCATTTTAAGTATATAATTCAGTGATTTTTACTTTACTAAAAGTAAGTTGTAAAATTATCACCATAATCCAGTTTTAGGAAATTTTCATCATCCCAGTAAGATCACTTCTGCCCATTTATATTTAATCTCTGTTCCCTCCCCAGCCCCAGACAACCACTAATCTGTCTTTATAGATTTGCCTTCACGGATAATTAACTTTTAAAATTGAAATCCCTAAATATCCTTAAAACCAGTGGCACCCTACCCACATACCAGGCTAGCCTGCAAAGATGCACTTCACCTGGGCTAGTAAAACTTTGGGTTCTGACATAGGCTGCGTGTTGGCAGATGGAACTTTCCAGCCCCAGGTCTCTGGAAACTACTCAGCTTTGCCATCGAAGCACAAAAGTAGCCACAGATGACAGGGAGGCAAATGAGTGTGTCTGTGTCCAGTGCAGCCTCATTCTCAAAGGCTATGCTCTGCTCACCTGACCTAGGCCATAACTCTTGGGTAGGTGGTGGAGTTGTCGGACTCCTACAGAAACCAGGATCAGACCGCATGGTAGTTGAGACTTGCATCCGTCATTTTGGTAGATGATGTAAGGCATGCTTAGTTTCTGGGTGATACTAAATTGAGTATTTAGATGTCCCAAAGACATCTGGGAAGATAAAGCAATGTGGAGAAATTAAGAATTTGGGAGGCCGGGCGCGGTGGCTCACGCCTGTAATCCTAGCTCTCTGGGAGGCCGAGGCGGGCGGATAGCTCGAGCTCAGGAGTTCGAAACCAGCCTGAGCAAGAGCGAGACCCCGTCTCTACTATAAATAGAAAGCAATTAATTGGCCAACTAAAAATACATAGAAAAAATTAGCCGGGCATGGTGGCGCATGCCTGTAGTCCCAGCTACTCAGGAGGCTGAGGCAGTAGGATCGCTTGAGCCCAGGAGTTTGAGGTTGCTGTGAGCCAGACTGACACCACGGCACTCTAGCCTGGGCAACAGAGTGAGACTCTGTCTCAAAAAAAAAAAAAAAAAAAAAAAGAATTTGGAAATGCATGCATAGTAGTGAGTTGGGGTTAGAAATCCCAAGAAAGGATTGGAGTTTGGGGGGGCGTCATAAACACTCGTCAGCAGTGAATATTAAAATGAGTGGGTTTGTAATTTCATAGGAAACTTTACAAAACTTTAAATACTGATTAGTTAAATTTAACTGGACATCCCTAAACACGTGTACCCCGCTTAGATGTGAGTTTCCTCCTGACAGCCCACTGGAGCATTGCTGTCACTGTGGAAGTCATCCTTCCTGCCAGGCGTAGTTAGTTGTGTTCTCGCATTCTGTTTCTGAGTCTTATGTTTTTATTTGCTTTTTTACAAGAAGGAAAAATTTCCTTCTCTAGTTATAAACATTCTTTGTTTTGAGCAACATTGAGGTGTATACAGCAGAAGTTGGCGACTCACATGTATCTGCCCACTTGCTAGCGAGGACCACTGTGGTGGGTGTGTTGTATGTTCTTACAAAACCCATCAGTGCCTACCCTGGGGTGTGAAAATAGGTGTGTACATATGTTACAGTGTAAGTTTAAGATGTGAGTGGAAACAGAGAATGCATATTGTTTGATAATGTGCTGTTCCCCGTCAGCATGTCACATGTACCTGTGTATGCTGAGGTTACACTGTTTTCTGATGCTCTTTCCTATTCTATTTCTCACTTCTTTCCACCACATCTTGAGTTGCCACACATTCAACTAGAGTCTGAGGAAAGAATACAGAAGTTTCTCAGTGTATCATTCATAACAGGATGATTTTTTTAGAGTCAGAGATTGCTGTGTGCACTTGTATGCACCTGTACCTGCGCCTGTTCTGGCTGCTCCGGGTTACTGTTACCTGCACCTGCTTCCCACAGTGTGCACCTGCCTGTTGTCTCTGCTCTGTATTGCTGTCACCTCAGGTTCATCCCACTGCCCTCGCTCTGCCCCAGGTCCCGGTGTGGAAGTCCTTCAGGGACTGGGCCTGGAAAGCCCCGGAGAAGACAGTGTTAGTTGTAGGATGCAGGGCTTACTGACAAGGCACTGGGCACTTTCAGGAGCTGCTCCAGCCCTGTGGTTCTCTTCCCTACCTGGGGTTCCTGAAGAGTGCACGCCATGGACAGGGGCAGTGCCCAGGCTTCCTCAGCGTGTGAGCGCTCTGTGAGCTGTCTCCAGCGGAGCACCTTCCTGAGACGTGTTTATGGAGAGGTTTTGGATGACAGTGTACACTGGGTTACACCTGACCCCTCTGCGAACCCCCGCCCCAGTCACTTCAGAACAGCACATTTCTAGCCCGTGCACTTTAGTTTTCCTTAATCAGGCTTTTGGATCTTGAGAGTATATTCAGAGTGTATGAGGACCTTGTATAAGTAAACTGCCACTTCTTTTGTGACTAGAACCATGGGTTGCTTTCTGTTTTGATTATTTCTGCTACTTAATGCACTTCAGCCCTTCTGCTTTAATGCCGTGTTGGGTAGGTCTTAAGGCAGTTGGTTGTGTGCTGTAGAATTGAGGCATGCCTTGGAATTCTCTGGGACCTCTTGGGGACAGAATTTAATTATATTTTGGAGTAGTTCAAATATTTTAATGTTTCCCTAGTGATGACTTTCTGTTTCTAGGATATAAGGCAACCCCAGAAAGAAGATAAAGTGATTAACTTGATCAGTTTAATCCATACTGAATTTATGTAAAAACATAAAAGTCATTCTGGGTACTTGTGCTGATTTTACCTGTCCCCAAAATAGAGCTCTTTTAAGATGTATCCACTACCTTGAGGTCCTTTGGTATTAATCCAGCATCTTTTTTTATGACCCTTGCTTATTTTCCTTGTAAAAAGACACAGTACAACTTCAGGATAGTTTGTGATTCTGTCAGTGAAGTAAGACAGCATTATCTTACCTTTAATCAGTAAATTAGTGATAAATTATATACAACAAATAATGCAAGAAAACAAACATGGTTAATGGACCTGAAAAATAAGTTTGATAAATACTGAGACCTGTTCCTTGTCCCACAATGTTTATAGTAAGTTTAAGTTTGAAAAGGGATATGTAACAATGTGGTTTGTGGGTGAATTTCTTAGGTATCTGAATTTTAAGAAATTAAAAGTAATTTATAATTTATGGTTTCTTTAGGCAGAAGCTGGCTTCCTGGATTTTCGAGTTAGATAACTGAGGTAACATGGGCCGGCTCAAGGCACAGGTTCTCAGTCTGGCTGTGGAGGGAAGGAGAAGGGCAGGGATAAAGTCAGAATTATCCACTCGAGTACCTGCCATTTACTTTCCCTGTCACATGGAGGGTAACATGACACATTTAACAAATACGCAGCTGTCTACAAATCTTGAAGTCAGGGTGTTCCACGCTGGCATTCTAGGCCACTGTCTGTGAGATACAGTGCGCCTCTTTGCTTGGGCAGGGCCAAGCCTTGGGAGGGGCCAGAAGGACTGCACTCTTCAGTCTGGCTCTGCCCTGGCCCTGTGGCTTTGAACACGTGTCACCTGCTCTGTCTCCATTCACAGCTAACCGAGCTCAGGAATTGTCAGGATCAGATGTGTGCACGTACCTGTAGCACTTTAAAATATATACACTCATGTTCTAAATATAGAAGAATGTGGAAGGTGTGTGTAATAGATGTGCAATATATGTGTGTGTGTATGATTTAAGAAAAACTCATTTTTAGAGATCCTGTTCACACCGGCCCTGTTATAGCTGCCTTCTGTCCATTACCGTGTTTCTATTCTTGAATTTTCATTTTCATTCACGGTCTCAAGTAGCAAAGAATAAAAAGCTAGTTTAAGATGGTTGATCGCTTCTAACAAGAACTAAATAAAACGTTAATATGTGAGAGCAAAACATGATCAGATATGATCAGATGGCAAGTTAGGTCTGGGTGTGCAGTTTTGCTTGTACTCACAGAGCAGGCCAGAGGCGGGGGGTTAGAAAGAGGCATGCGCGGGTGCCTGGGGGCCAGCGGTGCTGCTTCCTGTTCTTCTAAGACTGCCGGGCCAGCACTGCCCAGCCTTGGACTTTGAAAATGATTTTAAGGTATTGTAAATCCTCACAAGCAATTTAGCCTCACCCTTTCCCCCCCCCCTGGAGATGAGGTCTTCCTCTCCTCTATTTCCGTCATCACAGCTTACTGTACTCTCAAACTCCTGGGCTCAAGCTGTCCTCCTGCCTCAGCCTCCCAAGTAGCTGGAACTACAGGTGCCACCATGCCCAGCTAATTTTTTGTAGAGACTTGAGTCTCGCTATTGCCCAGGCTGGTCTCAAGTGATCTTCCTGCCTGGGCCTTCCAAAGTGCTAGGTTTACAGGTGTGAGCCGCTTTGCCCAGCCTTAGCCTCACTTTTAAATGTTAAATTCATTAAATCTGTGCAGTTAAATGCCTGCTTTTAATTAGGCATATTTGAAGATTATTTGGAAGGTGTTTTGTACTTATGTCTTCTATAAGACTTGGATCTTTAATCTCAACTTTTAGTTTGAGAGTTTTAGCGATATGGTAGTAAGGCTAATTTAACAACAACAAAAAAAGATAATGGAGATTTTTGTTCAGACGTTGCCGTAGGTGTGCTTAGGCCCAGACTTCGAATGCTTTGATGTGAACTAGAACTCAGAGTGCGATTCCTCATATTCAGGTCATGGATAGTTTTTCTTGAACACAAGCATCAGCATTAGTTTGACTTGTCCTTTTAATTCAGATTTTAAATAAAGCTTGATTTTTATCATTGGATTGTATATGTTTTATGGTTGAGACTTTCTTCTTTGTATATTTTATGGGAATATGCAATGTTTTCTCCCTAATATAAAATGTAACCTGTTCATCTTAACTGGGTTCCTCTGCCTCTTGTGTGCAGGGATGAATGTGACAGCTCTTCCCTCCCTTCCAGGAGCTGCAGTCCTAGTCAGGGGACAGGAAGTCCCACTGCTCCTGGACCCCCTGGCAGGCGCGGGTCAGGTTCACCACCAGCCGGCCGCCTCTCTGTGGAGGTGGCCTTGGCCTCAGACATTGGAGGAGCTTGAGAAGAACTTGCATGAGGCATGCGTAGGGTCACATTGAGCTCCTGGGCCGGGTGGACCTGAGTCTCTGGGCGACTGTGCGTGTGCCACACCTGTGCAGAGGTGTGGTTCTGGCAGCGTGATCGGGTTGGGCGCAGAGCCTGGTTGCTGTTGTGGTATAAAGGTGGAGAGTATGAGGAGGTTCGCCAGACATTCCTACCTGGAGTTCTGCAGTGCAGTAGGGGCTCTGCCATGGCTGGGGAGGCGGGCAGGGCCTAGGGCTTCACCTTAAGGAGATGGGTAATGAATTCATGATAATGGCAAAAAGTTAGGAATGTGGTGTTTAAATGAGTGAGTTTGGCAAACACTGGCTTGGTGAACTTCTGGGTGGGGCAGAGGTTCAACAGCAGAATGGGTCTTGTCAGGGTTTGTTTTGTTTTGTTTTTGAGACAGGGTCTCACTCTGTTGCCTGGCCTGGAGTACAGTGGTGTCATCATAGCTCACTGCAGCCTCTGAACTCCTGGGTTCATGTGATCCTCCCACACAGGTGAACCACCACACCCAGATAATTTTTAAAAAAAAATTTTTTCATAGAAATGGGGCTCAGGCTGGTCTTGAACTCCTAGGCTCAAACAGTCCTCCCACCGCTGCACTTTTCAAAGTGCTTGGATTGCAGGCGCGAGCCACTGTGCCCAGCTTTGCCAAGTGTTTTTAAATTAAAAGGAACAGAATAGAAAACACCAGTGTGTGCCACACATAGTATATGGTAATCCTGTTTCTGTAAACTTTTCTTTTGTTTCGATGTGAACATTGTCAGCCAAGGTGTAAATGGGGTTTGTAACCATGAACTGTGCTCAGAAAAGTGTGAGAGCCCCTGGTCTGAGTGACTTTGAGGGCTCTTTTTACCTCTGGAGATTCTGGTTTGCTTATTTATGTAGTTAATATTTATTGAATGCATGTGACATGTCAGATCCCAGGTCAGGGTCCTGGAGCAGAGAAGCCAGCAAGATGCTCCAGCCCTTTACTTAAGGAACACTTTGCGTAGTGTGAGAAAACCATTTTATAAGATGGTTGTTGCTGTCTTTTCTGTTGATTCCAAGATGTACAGTTTTCCTATAGCTCTGGAATCAGGATGCCCATGGACAGGCAGTGTTTGTGCCGTCGTGACTCCCTGTGCTTGGCAGGCCTGGTCGTTCACACTGTCCTCAGCTCGGCTGCCTTGCATGTATTGCTGTTACTGAAAGTGTTAAGTGTAATTGATGCTAGGATGTCTTCAGAAGGGTTACACTGAGATTCAGCTTTGAAATGTGAAGTTCTTGTGTGCACAGAATGTCGAGCAGTAGCTACACGGCACACGGTTCCTCAGGGAGGCACAGGATTGTCTCAGGCCTGACTGTCTCTGGCCTGACGGCTACAGTTTTATATTCTTGAAAAGCAAACAGCTGAGTGTTTTCTGGAACCTGAGGAAGGATGATGGGCGAGAACAAGTGAAGCTGTGCTGTGCTTGAGAACTGAGGACTGCCCTTGCTTGGTGAGGGAGGCAGAGGCTCACACATGACCTGGCCGTCATGAGGGCACTGTAGTGTTTGATTGGCAGCTGTTTTTAGCAATACAATTGATGGACTCTTGGGATAGTGATCTGTGGTACGAGGGGAGAAGTGTGGGGAAGCGCACCTGCCCTGTTGGTGGCCCCAGGAGGGTGTGATCACCTCAGCCCTCCGTCAGTGCCCCTGTGTTCTGAGGAGAGGGTCACCGCCAGTGAGCTGGGCACTGGCCAGCTGCGAGAATGGCAGGAGGCCTTGAGTCTGCAAGGGTCAAGGGCCGAGCAGCAGGGGTGAGAGGGCATGTGGGTGGGGCTGGGAGAGGTTGGGCTGGGCAGATCCGTTGGGGCCGGAGGAGTGTGGCAAGGAACTGAGGGTTAGTTCCAGAGGAATTTTTGTAGTATGTGCTAGTTGGTATGTATCAGGATATTTTATGTTTAAAAATACAAAACTTGTTTTGTAGCAAAAATTATAGTAAGTACAACTTAGTGGGGATTGGTGGCAGGGCTCCCCCAGTAGACACCAAGGGGTGGGATCATTGGAAGGACTGGCCTCCGGCAGGAGGATCCTGGTTCCTCCAGAGGGAAGGAGGTGTGGGTGAGGGTGTGGACGGCTGCAGCTGTGGAGGCTGAGGCCTGCAAGTCTGGGTTTGTTGAGGAGGAGTGGGAGGAGGTGCAGTTTGGGCAGTTAGGCATGAGACCAAGTGTGGTGCCTACCACAGTTTGAGTACTTGACCCTCCAAACCTCATGTTGAAATATGATCCCCAGTGTTGGAGGTGGCGCCTCATGGGAGGTGTTTGGGTCATGGGGGCAGACCCCTCATGAGATGGCTTGGTGCCGCGGTTTGGGTTCTAGTTCTGTGTTTTTCCCAGTAAGTTCCCCGAGAGCTGGTTGTTGAACAGAGCCTGGCACCTCTCCCCCTTCTTGTGTCCTCTCTGGCCGTGTCATCTGCACGAGCTCCCATTACCGTCCCCCGAGTGGAGGCAGCTGGGGGGCCTGCAGTGCTGTGAGCCAAGTGGATGCTTTGTGTGGATCACCCAGACTCGGTGTTCCTTACAGCAGTGCAAACGTGCTGAAGCAGAGTGCTGGGCAGGCTCGCGGAGAGCCCAGTGGAGCAGGGGTGTGCTGAGGCATTGTGAGGCCCAGAGCCACGGTTGCCCGTCTGCGTCTGCTGCGTGTTTTCAGCAGTCTGTGCCCCTTCGCTGAGGCTCAGCAGTGGGGAGGCAGAATACGCTGCGAAGACCAGCAGTTGGGTGTTTGGCATGAGGTGCTGGGCTGGTAGCAGGGCTGGGAGAGAGAGAGAGAGAGAATCCAGGGAAGGCTAGGTGGGCAGGGACAGGACAGTGGTCTCGACACTGCTGTGGCAGGGGACCTGCAGGTGTGGGTTGGAGGGGTCTCTGGTGTGGAGCCTCGTGGCTGGAACACAGGACACAGGCAGCTCTGGGTGGGCAGGCAGGGAGCTCACAGGCACAGTCCCTGGGGTGGTGTGGGCAGCACTTCTGGTGGGAGCCGGTTATATTGGGTCCTTCCCAGGCTTGGCTCCTTTCAGTGCTTTAGGAGGAGCACCCCTGCATGGGGCACCCCCCACGTGCACTGCTCTGCCAGGAGCATCCCTGACAGAGGCCCCTCCTGTGCCCACTGCTCTGCCAGGAGCACGCCCTGGGCAGGCCCCCACAGTCCCTCATGTGAGTTTGGGTGAAGGAACACCTGGCTCCTCTGCCCTGCTGCCTTCATCTGTGTCCCAGTGCCCCACCTTTTGACTCAACTAGGGCCTGATCAAAGATTTCTTACCCCCTGTGTAAAATATAGTTAGAGGTCCTTTTAAATTGCTAAAAAATTGTTAAAAAGCATTGTTCCTTAAGATAGTTATTGTTCTAAATGTGGATTTCCCAAAAAACAAAGCAAAATTTCTTATTCTCTCTGCTGTTCACTTATTCAAGAACATATGCTAGGCCAGTCTTTTTTTCCCCTTCAAATGAAATCTTTCTTTTAAAAGAAAATACTAATTTCCTGATTTTAGTAAAGAGGCTATTGGGATAGGTATCAAAGTGAGGTTTCAGATATGAGGCAGGGAATTGTCACTGTGTGTGTAAAACTGTTCTGTTTTCCCCCGCAGTTGGAATAGCCTGGCAGCTTGGAGGAGGTATGGGTCATCCACAGCCTCTGCGGGTCGTTAGGGGTCAGAGGCAGGGACATTGGTGATGCCTGTGAGAGGTGGGGTGTTGCTTCCACTGAGTAGCGTCTTTGACTCCATGGGGAGGACTCTTGGGTTAGCTGAAACCCAGAGAGGCTGAACTTGCTCAGTCAGAGGTACAGCTTAAACTAGGGGTGGTGCTGTATTATGTATTTTCTAAAGAAATAAAACAGCTTTCCTCCCTCTCAATACTATGTTGGTTAATGCCACATCCAAACAGCCTGTTTTACAAACAAGCCACAATGATAAGGTCTTAGCTTTCTGGGAAGGAATCAGCCCTGAACAGTTGCCCCCAAGCTAGGGCAGCTGTGGGGAGATAGGGAGTTCAGGAAGCAAGTGCCTGACACCCGCGTGCCCAGCCCTGTCACTTGGGAGCCAGTGTGACGGGACTCTGGGCTTTCCACAGCTGGCTGACCCAAGTTAGGCGCTGTGTGCGTTGGTGTGGTAGCCTGCCCACTGGCGTGGTGCTGTCCTCCTGGTTTCGGTTTGTTTCTGTAGGTGGAGGTTCCCTGAGAGCCAGCCCACAATGTAGGGCTCCTTGGTTGTTACATCATACTTGATTTCTGTTTGTTAGAATTTCTAGAAGTTGCCTTGCGTGCGGATAGACCCCAAAGTGGCTCATGATGTTTACTTTGCCTTGCTTTTGGAGAGGAGGCGGTGGAGAAAGTGTGATGACTGGATGTCACGTGAAGTCCAGGGATGGGTGAGGTCAGGCTGGTGCTGACAGCTAACCCCACTATTCCTCCCCTCCCCCAGAGTAGGCCATTGGCAACTTCTGGAGGCCAAGGAAAATGTTTTAATGTTCAGCTGTCCTTCCCAGGAAAAATCTTTCACGCACAAGGAATCGGGGTGAGCAGCAGTCTGTTCAGTCACAGTGCAGGGAGAAGTAGCAGCTAGAGCACACTCTGGGCAGGAACACATATCTTCTGGATGCGTCGTCTTTGCCCACTGCATGTTCATGTGGAGGGTCCCCGTACAAAGTGTTGTTTATTCTGCTTGTAATTTTAAAAACTGCTCATCACTATTTACCTGTTTTAACTCTTATTACTATTTTATGTCAAACACAAAAATTACTTACCTTCCTTGGTAAAGCACCTAAGTGAGCTGCTACTCATTTCAGACTTAAACTTTTCGTCAGCTTTTGTCCCAGCCTTGGTGAGTTTGATGTTCTACTGAAACCGTGTTCTTGATCCTCAGAGTCTTTGCTGCCGTGTCCAGCCTGACGGGTACTGTGCCTGGGCACATTTCTCCTTCTGTGTTGACACGTGGCCAGTTGTCGCTGTTGACACTGTCCCCAGGGACAAGCCTCTGTTCTCCAGGTGGGCTCCCTCTGTACCTGTTTGGCTCTTACTCTGCCCCTCACATGTGCAGATCTGCTTCTGAATGTGTCTTGGTCATAGGTCATTACTCTTCGCCCCATTTAATTCATCCCATTTGTGTATCTTTACATGTAAAAAGGGTGTTCCTCGCTGTTAAGAACAATGTCCCTAATGCATTCATTTCTCTTGCTTGCAGAAACTGGTTGAAAGGGCTTAACAGGTCTGGTAGGTTTCTGCGTGGGGAGAGTATTGCTACACGAATTTCCCATGTGCAGCAGGCACATGGGTGTGTGGCTGGCATCCTCCCACGTCTGCGGTGCTGACACTGTGGTGCAAGGTGGGGCTTGCTGTGGGAACTGGAGCACCCTTGTGTCTCCTCACTGACTGGAGGGCCTCTGATGCCCTGGAGTGCAGGTGCCTGTGTTGACTGTGAACACGTTTAATTTGAAATTCTTCACATTTGAAAAATTTCCTGGCTAGAGGAAAAATTCATGTTTATCTTTTTAATGAAAATGGCAGAGACAGGATATTATGAAATGTTGAGGAACAGGGGAAGAAGTGATGGCTAAGGTCATGCTGAGTTCAAGTGCACTGGAGGCTGGCAGAGGTGCAGAGGCTGTGATGGGGCTGGAGGTGGGAGTGGGGTGCACACCCCTTCCTCCTGGGGGGACCTCTGTGTGAGATTCCATAGTCCACCAACGTTCCTGGTGGATGGTGGGGGGAACCCAGCCAGTCTCTGCCCTTGGTGGGACACTTAGAGACTTTTTTGGGGAATGATTCTTAGAGGTGTAAAATGATTCCTGAATGACAGTCCAGCAAGGTGAAAAATACATTTGTTTTGGCCTAAAACCTAGAGGTATTGAGAGACAGACACAGAAACAATGTGTCTGGGGAAGCTGTGAGAAGAGAGATGTTTGTAGAATTGTCTTTACTTTGGATCAGATTTAAGCAAAAATTACAGAAGGAGAGTCTTAGAAGCTTAGTCTTTATTTTAACACAGGTATCCTGAGATACAGGTTCAGAAGGATTTTCTAGAGAAGTTCCACCACATCCTTCCCTCCATCACACCCAAAAGCACAGTTTTTAAAAGTTAGGATATAGTGTAGGATATTGAAATTAAGTCCTCATTGAACAAAAAGTAGGCATTACCTGGTGTTTTCCCCGAGGGACCTTGCGAGCTGGATCTCTCTTTCCCAGGCGGCTCTGCACCCATGTGGCTTCTGTCCTTGGTGGTTCCTGCCCCGTTAACTTGTTGTAGACACTGAGGAAATTTCAGGCCTACTTTACCCTTTTCGTATTGGTGAATTAACGTTTATTACTTTTTTAGAAAAGTGTATTTCTTGGATCTTAGTCGCAGCTGATCTCGATTCTGCTTTCAGTGCGAAGATCTTTAATTTCCAGACTGGATTTAGGGTTTTAAAAACTAGAATAGATCGTTGTGAAGTCTGCCAGTAAACGCTATCCGCTGAAGTCTTGGATGACCTCAGGAAGCTCTTTCTGGAGTGTGGTGGTAAGTGGCTGGCACCTTGGGATCACAGGGAGATGTTGCCTGTGGCCACTGTGTGATTATGCACGATAGGTCTAATTTTTTAGAATTAGGTTTGCATATCTTTGAAATAACTCTTTTTTTGAAGAATTTTTTATGCGTTTGTTACTGAGTGGTGGAATATATTCTGACATTGGATTTGCAAGATCTTGAAGTCTGTGTAATAGAGCCTGTTTTGAGAATTTCTTTAGTCTCTTTAGAATGAAAATTCATTTAAATATTTTAGGACTTCAAAGAGTTTTAGCACATGCATAGCACAGGAAACTTCTCTTTTTTTTTTTTTTGAGACAGAGTGTCGCTCTGTTGCCCATGCTAGAGTGCTGTGGCGTCAGCCTAGCTCACAGCAACCTCAAACTCCTGGGCTCAAGCGATCCTCCTGCCTCAGCCTCCCGAGTAGCTGGGACTACAGGCATGCACCACCATGCCCGGCTAATTTTTTCTATATATTTTTAGTTGTTTGATTAATTTCTTTCTATTTTTGGTAGAGACGGGGTCTCGCTCTTGCTCAGGCTGGTCTCGAACTCCTGAGCTCAAACGATCCTCCCGCCTCGGCCTCCCAGAGTGCTAGGATTACAGGCGTGAGCCACTATGCCCAGCCGAAACTTCTCTTTTTTATAAGCTATGATCTGCACTCTTTCCTTTCCCTTCCGACGCATGTAGCCATGGCAGGATCTGTACACACACCACAGCCACAGGTATGCCAGTTACTGGCACCACATGGATTCATTTTCTGCTCTGTACGCCTAGAGGAAGAAGGTTAGTTTCCTCTTTGCAGCCCCTGCTGGAGGCCAGGGCGGCCTCTGCAGCCTCTCCGGGGCTCCCAGGGCTCTGCCCACGTGGCGCTTTGAGTTGCACTTGTTTGGCCCTTAGTTTGTGCCTGACACTTTGTGGTCGTCTGCTTTCCACAGTCCCACTGTCCTCCACCCTCCCCCACCGGAACATTCACACTTACAGCAGTGTGTGTGTAGGCTGTTTTCTGTGTCCCGTTAGGCAGGGAGGCTGGTGTGGGAAGTGAGCAACACACACATATGAGGGCAGTTTCTCTTGAGACCTCAGTCCTGAAATGCTGCTGTTTCCTTGTGGATTACAGAGTTAAGAAGGTCACCTGTGGCTCAGCCCCAAGCCAGTGAAAAGCAAAATGCCCGGATGTGGTGGTGTGTGGGGGTGTGCGGCCGGAGCCCTTTCCTGCTGGAGGCTGGCTGTCTGAGCTGGGCCCTAACTGAGCTCTGCTTGTTAGAGTTTAACTTATAACTAGGTCCATACGTGATAATTTGGAATGAAAACATGCTCCAGAGTTCTGAGGTTTACAGAGCTTTGTTTAGAATACGTTTGTGTTACTTGTGAACAGTGCAAGTGAATAGAACAAGCTTTTCTTTGCTGACTGTGTGGTTGTATTCACAGTGCTTGACTCAGGCTGTCTAGTGTGTGTTTCCACTTCATCTGAGACTTGGCGTTGCGTTTTGGGTGCCTTTCCTCACCCACGTCCCTAGATCACTGTTTTACATTGCGAACTTAGACACTTGTTTTTTTCTTCAGTGCAGTTTTTAGCATTAAAACGGTATATAGATAGTCCCCCATTTAGGATGATTTGACTTACAATTTTTTTGACTTTACTATGGGTTTGTTAGGACCATAACCCCATGGTGAGTTGAGAGGAGCATCTGTATTTGACTATATCTCCTTAGAAGCAAAATCATTAACTTGGTGTTGTGTGCTTTTAAATTTTTATATATTCAGAGATCATGCATATTTGTGCTCATGACTCATACATAGAATTATTTATGCTTAGAAACTGCATCTTTCAAAAAAGTTTTAAGAACAGTGGTATTTACTTGAACCTTAAGTGCTGTAAGTGGGAGATATGTGAGATTTTTATTATGATTACGCATGTATTTCCATTTTGAATAATATCATGTATTGAGATAATTTTTCATGGTTGTATTTACCTTTAAGATAAATGGGAAATGCAGTCACAGTTGATAACTTGAGATTTGAATACTTCTGCGTAGAAGGAGCTGTGCTGTGTTCTTTTATTTTTTGAGACAGCAGAGTCTCACTCTGTTGCCCGGGCTAGAGTGCTGTGGCATCAGCCTAGCTCACAGCAACCTCCAACTCCTGAGCTCAAGCAATCCTCCTGCCTCAGCCTCCCGAGTAGCTGGGACTACAGGCACACACCACCATGCCTGGCTAATTTTTTCTATATGTTTTTAGTTGGCCAATTAATTTCTTTTTATTTTCAGTAGAGACGGGGGCCTCGCTCTTGCTCAGGCTGATCTCGAACTCCTGACCTTGAGCGATCCGCCTACCTCGGCCTCCCAGAGTTCTAGGATTACAGGCGTGAGCCACTGCGCCCTGCCTGTGCTGTGTTCTTAGTTTAGGACAGAGCCTTCCACACTGTGGATCAGTACCCATCATGTCTTATTTAATAACTTCTTCCCTATCCCAAGCTCATGAAGATAGCGTTCTATGCCTTCTGAAAATTTTGTACCTTTGCCATTTACATTTAAGCCTTTGGTCCAGCCCAAGTTGATTTTGTGTGTGGTGTGATATGAGGAGCGAGCCGGGTGTTGACAGTTTTGCGTGTGGACACCAGCTGTCCTGACCTCATGTGCCGAGTAGACTGCTCAGTGCTCAGACCTGTCGAGAGCCAGGTCTCCAGGTGTGCTTGCTGCATGTTTGGGTGCGCTGTGCACTGCACTGGCCACCGTGGCTCCCCTTGGGACACTGTCAGCTGACTTGATGATATATCTAGTTGTTGCTGGTATTCAGAAATGCAGCTGACTCGTGTATATTTATTTCATGTTTTGTATCCAGGAATTTCTCTTTCTACAGATGAGAAAACAAGGAATGCTAGAGGCTGTTAGGATGGACCCAAGGTTACTTAGCCATTACAGGGGCAGGTCAAACTTTCACCATGGCCGTCACATGCCACAGCGCCTAGGTGTAGCTTGCACACACTGCCCCACGTTGATCTGCAGGATGATTAAACTGGCTACTGCGTGAAGGTGTGTTGGAGGGGTGAATCACCAGAGGGATGCAAACTGGAATTCCTGGTGGCCTTAGGAGCAGTGGAGAACCCCAGAAGAGAGGCACACGTGTCTGCAGTGTAGAGGTTCGAGAGAGATCAGAGCAGCCAGGACTGCACAGCCGCTCGAACAGACACTAGCAGCCGGGAGGGCCTGGAGGGCCTGGGTGTGAGGGGTGCACCTCGGCCTCAAGCCCCTTGGCTTTAATAATCCCCGGGGACGTCTCCTGGTGAGTGGGTCTCTGGAGAGATGTCTGGTTTGAGAGAGCAGGCGGGACTGTGCTCAGAGCAGGTGGTGGTGTCTGGGGAGGGAGCAGGGAGATGGGGAGGGAGCAGGGAGAGCGAGGGGGTGGCGGCTGGAGGGGTGAGGGAGGGTAGGTTGTCAGTAGAGTGAAGCAAACAGGCATCGAGGCAGTCTTCCAGCTTTGGGTTTATAATCGAAAGGTTTTTTTTGTGGCTTATCTCTTTTATTCTCTGTCATAGGATACACAAGTATCGTCTTTGATTCGTGGAATGAGAGTCCCGTGTCATCCTCCCCTATCCTCCCCACCCCTGTTCATAAATGGACAGTACTTTCTTCTCAGTTTGAGGGTTAGAAGATATGTCCTGTGTTTTCATTTATGACTCTGTCCTCAGGGAATCTTAGTTTATTTCACTGTTTGGAAAAGGGCAGTATGCAGGTTGATGCATTTGGGGTAAGTGTTACTTGTTTTCTTTATGAAGTCTCTGTCCTTGTATGTCACCTTTTAGGAGGTTGGGGACAAGTTGTTCTGAATTTATCAATTGGGGACCATCTTTTGTTAGATGAAAGTACTTTGTGCCTCTCTGCTGTTCCCTCTTACTCCTTTTTAAAGTTATGGTTGAAGCCTGGCCTGGTTGGTGGCTCATGCCTGTAATCCTAGCAGTCTGGGAGGCCGAGGTGGGAGGATCACTTGAGGTCAG
>VBSM01000807.1:152303-181241 GCA_008086735.1 Cheirogaleus medius | reverse complement strand
AGTTATTTTTTTCATCAATCAGGAAAATGCTGCTTTAATCAATGTTCTCCAAACTCTTTGACGCGTAATAGCGATTAACTCCAGAGATGTGCCTATCTCTTTCCATCAAACTCCAATGATATACAAAATGGGCAACTCTTTTTTCCTTGCCACCGTTAGTGAACCTGTGGATGTACGCAGTGGCCAGTCCAGGGATGATCAAGCACGTGCCCATGACGGCAAGTCCAGGGAGAATCTCGAACCACATGTCGGCTCCTAGGCACCGGGTTACCTAGGCCAAAATTCCACTTCTCAGCCCCTTAAAGGTGACCGGGATTCTTAAATTCAGAATTCTATTCACTTAGTTTAAAAAAGTAGATATATCTATTAAGAGCAAAATTTTAAAAAGAGGTACCATTATTTAACCTCTGTTTAAGGATTTATCAACTGACAATTGCCTACGTTATTCTTTCATAATTACCTCAAATGATTTTAGTAATTTTATTAAGACAAAAATGTAGTAAAAGTTTTTTGGTTTTTAAATATCCTATACTTAAATGTCAGTGTGAGCCTGTAATCCTAGCACTCTGGGAGGCCGAGGCGGATGGATAGTTCAAGGTCAGGAGTTCGAAACCAGCCTGACCAAGATCGAGACCCCGTCTCTACTAAAAATAGAAAGAAATTAATTGGCCAACTAAAAATATATAGAAAAAATTAGCTGGGCATGGTGGCGCATGCCTGTAGTCCCAGCTACTTGGGAGGCTGAGGCAGAAGGATTGCTTGAGCCCAGGAGCTTGAGGTTTCTGTGAGCTAGGCTGATGCCACGGCACTCACTCTAGCCTGGGCAACAAAGTAAGACTCTGTCTCAAAAAAAAAAAAAGTCAGTGTGAAAAGATTATTTCTTTTTTTTTCTTTTTTTTTGAGATGAGGTCTCACTGTCGCAACGCGCTTGGGCCCAAGTGATCTTCCTACTTCCTGAGTAGCTGGAACTACAGGTGTGCACCACTGTGCCCAGTTTGAAAGTTATTTCTTATTTTATGTCTGAAGGAATAGCTTGAAGGAGTACTTTGATGGCAAATCCATAAAGAAGGGCTTTGGTTGCCCTGGTACTGGTGTGTTTTGGTCTGAATTATCTTCTTCCCTTGCAGCCTGCTTTAATTCTGTTACTGCTGAGTGGCCGTCCTGTTCTGCCATCTTAATGCCAAGGCATATTGATTGAGGTTCCTGTGTAATACTTCCTACTGGAAAACAATGTGTCTTTTCTGTTTGAATTTCTCTGGTCATGAGGGTGTCTTCCAGGAGAGAAACTTGGGTTATGGTATTTTAACAGAAGAAAATTTAACTCGGCTTTTTCAAATGGGAAATCTTCCGTTATGCCCAGGGAGTCTCCTGTCGGGTCACCGGGAGGGTGCACGTGAGTGTGCAGGAGACTCTGCCCACAGCCACACTGTCCCCACAGCACAGCTGCTCGTCCTGTGAGCTTGTGCAGCTTTAGAGATGAGAGACATTGCCAGCTTGTTGAATTAAATATAGAAATCGAAGTATAAAAGCAAACTATTCCTTGAAGCGTGTGTGTATGTGTGTGTGTGTGCAGAGCTGTGGGCCGTGGGTGCCAGGCTGGTGCTGGGCTCCTCACAGACGTGTTGCCAGGTGCCTCATCCCTGCTTCCCGTAGCTCCTCCGCGCCGGCATGCCAGTCCTCGGTGTTCCGGCTCACTGTGCAGTCTTCCCAGTTAGAGCACAACCAGTGTGGCCTCTTCAGGGTGGCGCTGCCTGAACACACCCAGGATTCTAGCAGTTTCTCCATCTAGTACTTCATTGCTTTAGTCATTTGGTACTCATCAAACACAAGGTTGCCAGAGCGCCTGACCTGAGTCCTGCCACCCCTGCTGTGTGGCGTGCCTGTGTCACCTGACTGTCCTTGTGCTCCTGCCGCCCTTCAGTAAGTGAGGGTTGGGTACTGACTCCCAGAGCAGGCTCTGGACCCCAGGAGACATCGTTGTGGAATTCACAGGAGAGGGCTTTTTCATCTGCTGGCCAGCGGGGTGACCAGCAGCACACGCCTCTGCATCCTTGCTTTGACGAGAACAGGGCACAGATGTCTGTGTGGGGTGATGCAGGGAGCTCTGCTCCTCCTGGCTGGGATGATTTTAGTGGAATATTCTCATTTTTATGGTCTTCATTCTTAAACTGGGCCTCTCCAACTTATTTTGGAGAAGAGGGGTAATGAGAATTCTCAAGTTAGAGAAAAATTGCTTTATGGTGATTTTTCTGCCACTGTGTAATTGGGGGATTGGGTGGGAGAGAACTAGATCAGTGATTGTTTAGTAGATGTGCTTGGAAAACATTAAAAAAAAATAATTTTGCAACCTTCACCCCCAGACACATAGAGTCCAAAGTATCTTTAAGAAATGGACGTTTGTAGGAGACAGTCATAGGTGAGCGGAGTCTTTGAAGTACACCGGCATGCCTTCTGTATGGCCACTTCTGGTCCTGTTGGCTTCTAGTGATCGAAAGGACAAGACAGTAGCAGGTAGGGGATCTTAAATTCTCTGTAGTTGGTACACAAAGCTCATCTTTTCAGTGTAACTAATTGGGGGTTGAAACTTTTGCATTTAGAGGCTGGTGTCTTGTCTCTAATTCCACCCCCAATACTGTGGTTAAAGAAAAGAATCGATGTTACAAGAATCAAATAGAATGGAATTTCATACATTGATGCAGCTGTTTTCCAAGTGCAGGTGACTGTTTTCTTAGGCGTTCTTGGACACCTGGGCACAGAGCAGCTCCTCTATCTCTTACCAAGGTTCCTTCTGTCTCTCCGCCTCGCATGCTGCTCCTTTGCTGGCGGGGAGGTCTTGTGATCTGAGAGCTCCACCGGCGTTCGCTGGGACTGGTGGGCAATGCTGCTTTTCTGTGCTGTGATGGTGTGCGTTGAAAGCTTCTCTGGGGATGGTGAGGTGGAGGTGAGGAGTGTGTTAACCTGGCTTGCCCTTAGAAGTATTCCTGTGCTGTCGGGAAGGGAGAAAACTGACACTTCACTAATAGAAATATGCTCGTTAATTTGCAGGTAAGGCAGATTTAAAAAGCTCTGAGAGACTGATAGGCTGCGCCAAAAATCAGGAACTCGCTGCGGCCACAGGCGCTGTCCAGTGGTGGCCAGTCAGCAGGGGCTTGTCATGGAAAACTCTGGAAGGGGAAGGCTTTTCACTTTCTTGATTCTTAATTTCTAAATTACTTTCATCTATAAGCTACATTTATTTCAGGTGAATTTTTATGTTTCAAGAATGTAAGCTGAATGGACCAAAAGGGCAAAAATAAATGGTCAGAGGCTAAGGGAGAGATTTTTAAAAAAAATTATGGTAGTACTTTTACATAGAGTGGCCACATATCAGTTAATTACACATTCTTATATTCTTTGAGGTCTAGGATTTCCCCTGTACTTTCTTACATTTTAGAGCACACCCTGTGACCAGTTGCCGTGCGATCGGTATCAGCACGGCAGGGGGAGGCGTGCTGCGCTGTAATGCAGTAGGAGCCGTGCTGGGGGTGCTGGGTAAGGTTTCCTGGATGTCTTGGTGACATAGTGCACGAATACAAAAGCAATACACGTCCACCCTGGAGATGTGAAAAATACGGAAAGATGTTTGTGTGTGTCCCACAGCCTGACATAGAATACGTTTCTCACTATGGGTTTGACATTCGAGAGTTTGAGAAGTGCTGATGTTTTCCTTGTTAGCCCCGGGGACTTCTCCAGGCCAGAGTGAGGTGCAGATGCGCTCCTCAGCGCTGTGGGGAGTAGGGGGTGCTGTGTGTGGCTGGAGGTGGAGATGATTAAGTTGTTATGATGATGTAGGTGACGAAATGCCAAGGCAGTTGAATTAGAAAGTAGGGCGGTGGAAGTAGGGAAGAGAGAGGGGTGTCTAGGATTGGAATCGACAGACAGGGGAGGGTGAGGTGGACTGGACTGTGGTGCCCTCAGGAGGCAGCGGCTGGGGAGGATGGGGCCGTGTGCCGCGGGGAGCTCTGCCTGGGGAGTTGGGGTGCACAGCATGGTGGTTACAGCTCAGAGGCCGGTGAGACAGCCCAGGGAGAGCAAGTGAAACCAAGTGGAGACAGAGGCAGCAAGAGAAACCGGGACGGGATCAGGGAAGCCTGGGAAAGGGAGTAATTTATAGGATAAACGCTGTTTTGAGGTCATGTTTGACGAGGGCCACTTATGTCCCTGGCTCAAATGGAGGATGAACTACACCTGCCTGGTTTTGCAGCTGTGCGTTGCCGTGTTGGTGTCTTGGGTCAGGGCAGAGCGTGTGGATGAGAGGGGCGTGTGAGTGTGCGTGTGAGACCATCAGGGCACGGGCGTTACAGCCCGAGCTCCATCTTGGCTGATGGGCAAATTGTTCATCCTCTGAGAACTTGGTTTCTCACAGGAAAAGTGGAAGTGATACTGCTACCTTGTAGGGGTGCTGTCATGCTCAGAGGACACGCTCTGGAGGGCCAGGGGCTGGGCCTGTGGGCGTGTGGATGGGTGGGGCTGCTCCTTCCCCGCTCGCTCTCTGGCCGTGCTGCGTGCCAGGGCTGTGCAGACTGGGGCGGGTTCGCGAACCACACAGAGCCCGTACAGACGTCGCAGTGAGGACCTCACATGGCCGGGCACACTCCCCTGGGCCAGCGTGCTTTGATGTAGCTTCTGTACTTCACAGTTCTTAATAAACAGAGAAACAGGTTTTCTGAGGTGGTTCCTGGGGGATTAGAGGGTTTCACTGAACGGGCGCAGGAGGGAGGAGCAGACGTGCTCCTTGGTAAGGAGCTGTGTGAGGCCGTGTCGGCTTCCTCATTGGTAAGAGGCTGGGGTGGGGCTTAGGCTGGCTTCCGGCTGGCGCTTCAGTTTCTCAGCCTGTGCGTCCCCTCCCAAGGGTTGCTGGGGCGCTCTCTCTCTGTGATGGGGAGGAAGCGCGTGCGCGTGGTGGAGGGGGGAGCCCAGGCAGAGCTAATTAACATGGTGTTCAAATAGGGATGTGAAAGATTACACATGAGGAACAATCTCCCTTTTGTTTGTCTTAAGTGATTTAATTCATTCTGGTGATGTTCCTTTTGTGACAGGGCTGGGCATCGGGGTGCAGGAGTGAGACTGGACTAGTGTTTCAGGACGGTGGCGAGGTCAGCCTGCGGTGGGAGCCCCTGCCAGCATGCCGACCACCCAGCAGACACTGACAGAGTGTCACCCTTGCCGAAGGGGACAACACACTTGCCTTGCGGGGAGGTCTGAGCACGAGGGTGAGTGAGGCCTGCTGCAGTGCCACCTCAGGCCTGGGTGGTAGACACGTGCGGTCCCACCCACCTCCCCTTCCTCAGGCCCACCTTCCCACTGCGGTCACCAGCTCTCAGGTGTTCAGCTGGGCAGGTCATTGCTGGGAGCTCACGTTCTACACTGAAAGAACAGTACACGCTTAGGGACCGTGATGTATTTTTAAAGGAAAGGATGTTATTGTGTTGGATATTGAAGATCTTAGACTTTTGGAACTAAAAAGGTTTTAGAGATTATCAAATCAATACTCTTGTTTTATAGATTAATAATCTTTTTCCCTTTAGTACTTAAAAAATCCTTTCAGAAAGACCTGGCATCCTATGAGTACTAGACATTTCAACTGTATCTTCCTTCTCTAAAAAAGGTTTAAGAAAACTTTTATAAGTCGTAGCATATGACATGTTTAAAGGAAAACATTTACAATTCCATATCGATTTTTGGATCACTTGTCTAGTTTTGGAAAAAAGCTGGAGTTTTGATGGGCATTGCATTGAACGACTGGGTCACCTTTGAGAGTGCCGCTGTCTTAGCATTAGGTTTTAAAATCCATAAACATAGGTTTTTTTCCCCCCTATTTATTTATATCTTTAATTTCTTTCAACAGTGTTTTGTAGTTTCCTGTGTATGAGTCTTGCACCTCTTTGGTTAAATTTATTGCTAAGTATTTTATTCTTTTTACAAATGGAAATGTTTTCTTAGAAACTTTCTTTTTAGATGACTTATTGTTTGCATGGGGTGATGTAGCTAAGTTGCATCTTGATCTTGTGTCATGCAACTTTGCTAAACTTATTTATTATATATTTTTTTCTTTTGGTAGATTCTTTAAGGTTTTACCTTACTTGTTTTAAGGTGAGTTTTCTAGCTGGGCCCACTTGAGTTCCAGCTGTGGCAGTTTCTGGTCTCCTGTCTGTGCTCCTGGTGTGGGCTGGTGCATGGCTCTCTGAAGTTCTGTCTCTGTGGGCCTTGTCCTAGGGGAGGGGTAGAGGAGACTTCCACTTAATTTTGTGAACGAGACTTATGGGGCTTTATCTGATTCTGACGTTCGTGGTTAACAAAAGACAGGCTGGTAATTAGTGTCGTGCAGTGTGTCGCACTTGGATTATTCATTTTGTGGAAATAAAATAGATGAGTGTTGAGAGGTTGTGAATAAATTAGTAGTTTAGTAGGAGCTTCCCATGAATGGACATTCCCAGTGTCTGTGACGGACCATGAAGTGGGAGGGCAGCAGTGGCCCCCACAGACTGGTAGGTTGACAATACAGTCATGTTTTCTGTTGAGTTTCGCCATTTAGCTATGATGCTGATTTGGAATTTTGTGGGCTTGCTAAGAGCGGGAAATAATATTGGTTATATATATTTCTGATTTAGGCCTTATGGAAAATTGGTTTTACGACTTTGGTCATCAGAATTTCAGGTGTGTTTGTGATTTCTAAGTGACAGCCAGGTTTTCCTGTTACTGTAGGGAGGCAGGGGATTCACTGCTCTGGGAGCACGCTGACGACTTCCTGATTGAAAGTCAGCGCCGCTGATGACGTCATGGCGTCCTGGTCAGTCCTGCTGCGTAGAATCAGCTGGTTTCACACAGTGCAGTGTTGGCGTTTCTGCCGCTTTTTCTGTTGTGGTGTTGGGGTGTTCTCTGGGGTGTTCTCCTGGCCTGCTTTTGAGTCACTCTCTCCAGTTGCACTTCATGCATTTATCCTCCAAACTCTCAGGTGTTTCCCAGTCTTTGATCTACAGGGTTTCCGTTTTTGATTTTCATTGCAGCTATGCATCTGTTTACTTTAAAAAAACTAATTTTTTGTCATTTCCCTGGATTTGGTAAGGAAAGGAAGGTTGTGGTATGAGCTAGATGCCTCCTCTGAGGACTGGAGGTCGGCCCCTTCTGAGTTTGCATTTGTTCCTCTGAGAGGGAGTCCGGTTGCTGCCCGGTCGACGTCTCCCCCTCTCCTGTCATTCTGCAGCCATTCATTCTGCACTTTGTTTTGTTATAGGGTACAAAGAAAATTGTGTCGGGACGATAATTTTGTTTCTTGCTTTGTTTTTCCTGCAGTAAAAAGAAGCATTTGAATTGAAGAAAGAAAGAAGCATGTTTTTCCTTCCAGCTCCTTCCCCACCCTCACCTCGTTTCTAAAGTTTGCTTAGTTTAGTTGCCTTTATTCCCTAGAGCTTCTCTCTTTAATCAAACAGTAACAAATAGCACCCATCCTAAAAAGAACCCCACAAAAACCAAGAAACAAATAACTGACCACTTTCCTCCTCCCAGCTGAAAACAGGGCATTGTTTCCCTGGAAGGAAGCCAAGGTCAGATGACAGCAGAGGGGGGATAGGTGGGCAGTCCTGCAGCAGTCAGAGTGGGGGGCTGGGGGGTTCCCCACACTGTCACGGGGAAGGGGAGTGGTATAGCTCCTTTGCCTGTGGAATTTAATCTGTCGTATTTTTGTATGACTGAGAACTTTAAAATAAGCAAGGATAGATTTGTGGTCTTCAAACAGTGTTTTATTTAAGTCTTCTCAGGTTACATTTTAAGGAGATTTTTAAAGCCATAATAAGAAAAGCATGCATGTCCGTATTTCACATTTTCAGTTTCAAGAGAGATGGTGGTTACGAGTGTGGGCTCCCACGGATCCAAGTCAGCCAGCTTGGATCTGAGTCCTGGCCCCGAGAGTTTAACTTTGGCTAAATTTCTCACACTCTGGGGCCTCAGTTTTCTCATCTGAAAAGGGGGGATAATGATGCCTACCTTTTGGGATTATTGTGAGGATTAAATGAGTTAATATTAGTTAAAGCCATATGAAATTGCCAATATTGGGCTTTTTTAAAAAAAAATGAGCTTGTATATTCACATACACTTGGAAGAAGTAATTCAGAGAGCTCCCTTGTACCCTTTGGGCAGTTTCTTCTAATGGTGACATTTTGCAAATACAGTATAATATCACAGCCAGGACATTGATGCTGATACAATTTACCAGTCTTGTTCAGACTGCCTAGTGCTGCTTGTACTCAGGGCCTTGTGTGAGACACAGTTTAGTCCTGGGCACTGTTGTCACTGTGCACAGCCTGTGCCCACTGCTGTCAAGCGGCCCAGAGTTCCACAACCTCAAAGATCACCTGCTGCTTTTTTGGACCCACACCCAGCTCCTTCTGCCCTGTCACCCTTGTTCCTAACCCCTGGAAGCCACTAATTTGTCCTCCATTTCTAAAATTTTGTCATATAAGAATGACATATAAATGGAATCATAGGAATGTGACCTTTTACGATTGGCTTTTTCTGCCTGGGATAATTTGCTAGAGATCCACCCAAGTTGTTGCCTATATTAGTAGCTCATTCCTTTTCATTGCTGAGTGGTGTTCCATGGTGTGGTTGAACCAGTTTGTTTAACCATTTACCCAGTGAAGTACATCTGGGCTGATTCCAATTTTGGCAGTTACTTTATTTTATTTTATTTTTTTTTTGAGATAGGGTCTTGCCTTGTCACCCAGGCTGGAGTACAGTGGCTCCATCATAGCTCACTGTAGCCTCCAGCTCCTGGGCGTGAGCGGTCCTCTCTCCTCAGCCTCCCAAGTAGCTAATTTTGACTTACAAAAATGGCAGCCTCAGATGGTTGGGTCTAGTTAGGTCAGGCGTGAACGGTTTGCTGCTGTGAGTGTCGGTGCTTCCTCTGGAGGACAGGAGGGTCCCTCCAGTCACACGTTTCGTCCCATCTCTGTGCGTGTATTTTAACTTACTGAAAAAGTGTTTATTAGGAAAGCCACGGCTCTGCACTAGTCTCTTAAAACCCAGCCTGTGCTCGTGTGCTCACAGCACTTTATAAAAGGGGCACATTGCTGCTCTTTAGTGGGGGCGAGGAAAAGAGAGAGAGGCCCAGTCCTGAGGCTGTCTGGGTGTGGCTGCTATCTGGAACCCAGGGCTCGGTCGTGCTAGCTTGGCCAGCGTGTGGGTGCTTGCTCTGGACCGGGCTCCTGGAGTGGGCAGATGGTTCCAGTATGGACTTAACCAATTGGCCTGACTTACACCAGTGAGGACTATAGTTCTGCATAAGATTGGGATTGAAAGGTGGTTCTCTGGCTAACAGTGTTGGGAGTCCTGTGGGCAAAGGCCAGTGCAGTATGCCCAGTCTTTGCTAATTTGGATTCCTGGGCATTTGGGGCGCTGGGAATGTGGATAGAGGGAGGGAGTTCTCCCCCGTGTGGGCCTGAGCAGCGTTGAGTGCTTTATAAACCAGAGTGTGGGGCCGCTGCAGGCAGCATGGTCTCTTTGGTGTGACTGGAGTTATGTCAGTGTGGGTAAAAAGAACCGCTCATCTTACGCTGAGTGAAAACTGTGATTGGCAGTTATAAGGTCAAGTGGGAGTGAATTAAATACTCGTAGATGTATGAGTAAAATTCTTCTAAAATTTGAGGTTCCACTTGAGAAGAGGGAAACTCTGTGTGGTGAAAACATTACTAATCTTGGACTTTAATTCTTTCCCCAAAATAATAATCACGTTTATCCAGGCTCCTTCTGAGGTTCTGATTCCACGACAGGGACAGAGCTGTGGTCAGGGACTTTGCACAGAGGGCGAATGGAGCAGCCTTTCCCATCGTGCAGGGAAGGGGGGAAGGGAAAGCTGGACAGTGTGGGGTTTTGGCACCTGTGCACGTTGTATAATCAGGGTAGCGAGCATATCCATCCTCCACACAGGTTTCATTTCCGTGTGGCGATGACAGTCAGGGTCCTCTTCTCTAGCTGTCTTGGAGTAGACAATACATGATTATTGGCTGTAGTTATTCCTCTTGCTGTGTAACTGTTAGTTTGTACCCATTGATGGTATTTTTTAAAAATGTTTTTTCTCTGCCCCTACTGTGATAAATAGCTCCAGATAAGATAGAGTAGAAAGATAAATTTAGGCTGGGTGTGGTGGTTCATGCCTGTAATCCCAGTACTTTGGGAGGCCGGGGTGGGAGGATCACCTGAGCCCAGGAGTTGGGGGCTGCAGTGAGCTACGATGGCGCCTCTGCACTGCAGCCTGGGTGACAGAGTGAGACCCTGTCTCCCAAAACTAAAAATATAAAAGAAAGATACATTTAAAATCTTGCATTACTCTACCATTTAGAGATAACCACCATTAATGTTTAAGATATTTTCTAATTTTTCCTACACAGATTGTATCTGGCAAACTTCATGAACACCTGGGATTATCGTCTTGTCCTCGTTGCCAGCCCTGTAGGTGGAAACATCTCTTTACCTAGATTCTTGTCTAGACTGTGCATAGTGACGACCCTCCACCCCCGGCCCCAGCGCCGTTGTGTTCTGACGCTGCCGTTTCCCGTTTCCGTGGTTGGTCTGCGCAGCTCTGTGTGTCCTGAGCTGCAGACGCACTCTTATCTCCCGAAGCTGTCGGCTGACAGCAGAACGCGTAGCCTGGTGGTGTGTCTGTTTTTAAACATGGCTCGTTTACGGAGGTGGTGGTCTTAATGTGAACACGTATGTTAAATGTAGCTGTTTTTCTTATCTTAGAATATTTCTTCAATGTTTATTCCAAATATTTTAGAGTCAGTCACCAGAGTTTGTTCCCTTAGAATGAAAATATCTTTAGACCAGGATTTAGGAGACTGGGGGGTTCTATTCCCGACTTGCTTTTAATACCTTGTGTGCCCTTAGACAACAGAAAATGATCTTACTTTACCTAATTTGGGCCCAGTTTCCTCATGTGTCAAGCAGCAGTTGGATTAAGACAGTCGTTCTCTGCCAGGCTGTTTTGCCCTGTAGGGGACTTGTGACATCGTCTGGAGACGTTTTTGGCTGTCACAGCTTGGTGGGGCTTCCGCTGGCTTCTGGGAGGTGGGTGCTGCTTAGCCCGTCCCATGCACAGGCTCTGGTCCAGAGTGTCACTGCTACTTGGTTTGAGAATCATTAAGTTAAAGATGGTCTAAGTTTTCTTTAGAATTCTAATAGTAGACATTATTGTCATTTGCTGTATTCCTGTGTAGACAGTCATCATATACTGTATTTTTGATAACTGCCTTCATAGGAAAGTTGAGAAGCTTTGTGACATATTTGCTGCTTTTCATTAAAACCAAGTTGTGTCACGATTGGAAACTGCTCATTCATGGTTGTTTTTAATAGTCCTTGAGGTTAGTAGCAGCTTTGATAAATCCCGCACAGGAGCATAAGGACAGAAAAACCAAACCTCACTCCATCTTTGCAAAACACATGCGCCTCATAAGTGTCATCAGGAAACCGTGTTGTTATTTTGGACGCTGAGTGCAGAGTGTGGGAACCTCGCTTCAGACAAGCCCTCGTGTCCTGGCAGTCTGCTGTCCCTGTCTGTGTGTTTCCCTGACTCCGTCTGTGCTTCTGATGCATGTGGAGTCTGCGGACAGCCTGCCGTCTGGAGGGAGGGGGTGTGGTAAAATGGGGGTGGGTGAGTTTTTTGGGGTTTTTTTTCCATGTATACTGGTTTAATTCTTGAAGATCTCAAAGCTCTCCAGGGAGATGATACAGTTTCATTCAATTTTCTTTATGTATGGTACTGCAGTATAATCTTTCCCTTTTAAAACACTTGGTAGAAATGAAATCACCTCATTATTTTCCTGCACCTTGTTTTTTTTTTTAAAGACAGAGTCCTGTTCTGTCACCCTGGCTGGAGTGCAATGGTGCCATCCTAGCTCACTTCATCCTCCAGCTCCTGGACTCTAGCAGTCCTCCTGGCTCAGCCTCCTGAGTAGCTGAGACTACAGGTGTGAGCTACCTCACCCGGCTAATTTTTCTATTTTTTGTAGAGACGGGATCTTGCTCTTGCTCAAGCTGGTTTGGAACTCCTGACCTTAAGCAGTCCTCCTGCCTTTGCCTCCCAGAGGCCTGGGATTACAGGCATGAGCTCTTGTACCTTTTCTATACTTTAAAATTTAATATGCTTCTTAAATTTAAAATTAGCTTTTTAAAAAAAAATTACCTTATTGGGAATGTTAATTGTGTTTATATGGCAAGACTACTGTAGTTATTTTATTTATTTGATTCCCTCTAAAATCTGGTGTTATAGTAATTCTGCAAGATTGTGTTATATGTAGTCATTTGCTCTTTTTTTGCTATTAGACTTTGGATTTACCTTCAAATTGTTGAAATCGGTACATATTCATATAAAAAGATTAAAGAACAAAACTAAGTATTTGTCTCTGTATTTTAATTAAATTCCTAGTTGTGAATTATAGAAATAAATTATTTCAGTTAGTCACAAGATGGAGCGTGACCCCACAGCACGTCCCTTGTCTTCTCTTTCCCCTGTGGAGTCAGCTGGGAAGGCAGTGGGGGTGCAGGTGCTTCAGCTCCCCTTGGCATGTCACGGGCGGGCGCCGCAGTGGTTGTCATGGCACAAGCACAGGAGCCCCTCCCCATCCAGCTGGCCGTGCTCTGCCAGCTCTGTTGGGTGTTCTCAGTTCCCTTCCCCGTTGGCATTCACCTCTCTTACCACCACCACCAAAGGGAACCGTTACTTTGAATTTTATAATTTCTTTAACTTTTTACTGAAGTTTTACTATGTGCATAGCAAATCAAATGTATTAAGTTTCATGTGCTTTTGAAAGCCACAGGTATGTTCGATATATTCCCCTAAGACCTGCTTTTTCATTCATTGTGATTTTTGAGGTTCAGCTATGTTGATATGTGCAGGTGTAGCTCAGTGGTTAATAAGAAATGGTTACACTTGGACGGAAGCTGTGGAGTGTGGACCTGCCCCTGCCAGTAAGGTGCGAGCACAGCAAGGGCTTCTCTGGGCAGATGTGCCCATGTGGCCGAGCCGCCCTGTGGGTGCCACCGGGCACTGCCCCCTCAGGGAGGCCCTCTGCACACTGCCACCCTCAGACAGCATTTTACAATCACATTTGCAAGATGTGTAGGCATTTGTGGGTTGACTGTGATCCTCCTGTGTGTCCTGAGTTGTGCTGGGAAGTACTCAGACTCACGGTGGGAGGATGCTGGGGTTCATTTCTGAACTGGAATCCTGTGAAGTCTGTGTCTTTGAGAACAGATCCCTACGTAGGTTAAGGCTGTAAGGAGAATAGAGTGGGGCGAGGTGGCCCCGCCTGGTGCAGCGTAGGTGGGAATGGGGACCCCCGAGCACAGATGCGGGGCTTACGGATGTTGAGGGGCCTCTAGGTAGAGGAGAGTGGGAAGTTGGGGGCCAGGTGTGGGTGGTGAGGAAGGTTATTCAAAGGGAGAGTTTAGTTTTTTTGTTTGTTTTTTCGAGACAGAGTCTCACTCTCTTGCCTGGGCTAGAGTGCTGTGGCATTAGCCTAACTCACAGCAACCTCAAACTCCTGAGCTCAAGCGATCCTCCTGCCTCAGCCTCCCGAGTAGCTGGGACTACAGGCATGTGCCACCATGCCCGGCTAATTTTTTCTATATATTTTTAGTTGTCCAATTAATTTCTTTCTATTTTTTTTATTATAAACAGGGTCTTGCTCTTGCTCAGGCTGGTCTCGAACTCCTGAGCTCAATTGATCTGCCCGCCTCAGCCTCCCAGAGTGCTAGAGAGTTTAGGTTTTATCCTGAGCGTGACAGGAAGTCCACAGAGGATGCAGAACACTTTGACAAAGATTTGATGACTGTATTCTGAGAGTTCTGTCAAGTTCCATCCAAGCCCATGTATGGAAACGCTGTGAGCGGCCCCTGGGAGGGTGAGCCTGGTGCTGAGCCCTGTCCCCAGGGAGAGCCCCACCCAGGTCATTGGACAACCAAGGCCTGTCCTTCTCTCAGCCCCCCCGCGGGGCTCTGTTCTCTAGGAAAGACGGGGAGTCGGGATTCCAGTGTGCAGGGCCCTGAAGCGGGGCCTGGTGTGAGCCCTTTCCCTGGGCAGCCAGCGTGCTTCCGCCAACTTGCGCCATCACAGGGAGTAGGAGTGGGTGAGGGGTTATGAAGACAGGAGGAGGAGGTGGAGTAAGCGGTTCGGCCCAAGTGAAGGGAGACTGAAAGCACTAAAGGACTGAAGCTGAGATTCTGTATTTACATGCGCTGATTTCACTGTCTCGTTTCAGAATATACACAGCCCTGCTCTGGGACACGCCTCTGTGGGATTTGATACACAGTCCTCGTCAGCGTTGACCTTCAGCTATGGAATCGGTAAATATTTCGCTGTGTTCTTTCTTATCAGTTTGTGTTATTTTCATTGGTTTGTAAAAATGAGTATCAGAATAATGCCTAAGTCTGCAGGCTGGTTTTCTTGGGCTTGGTAGTGTTTTAGCTAAATGTCTTGACTTTTGTTCTGGATGTCACCTAGGGTGTTTTCTGAGTGGTTAGCAGTGGGCTCTTCATGGGTCAATGAATAGCATCCTTGGTGTCACAGTGAGAGGAATTCTGCTGAAAGATTTAGATAGGTCGGTAGCCTCGTCTGTGAAAGAGGTTTGCTTCTCTTCAACTTCCTCTGTCTAATTTTCCCTATCCCCACATAGTCTGGAGACACTAAGACGCTGTGGTTGCTGTGCGTGTTGTGTGATCTGTGCACATTGCATTAAGAGTTTACATGTAGGATAGTTTTTATATATCACTGGGAGTGTGGTCATCACTGTCTCTGGGACGAGGCCGCATGGACCTGGCGCAGATTCGACTCTGGGTGTCCTGTGTGTTGACTCATCTCGGCAGCTACTTGTGCTCCTAGAAGCTTGAGTCCGTGTGTGTGGCTGGGGGGGGGGGATTAGTGGGTGCGGTCCTTTGCTGGTTTGACTGCTTGCCAGCTCCTTGGCATCACTGGCACATTTTTGGAGAGGGGGGCAGCTGCCTGCATGGACACTTTGGCCTCAGGTCTGTCCCAGTGTGTGTCGCTGGAGGACAGAGCCTCCGCGGGAGATGCATCGTGACTGGTCATTATTTTTCCCGTGTGTGAGTTGATAACAAGTGGAAAGAAAACTGGCTCCTTTTAGTTTTCATATCTTGGCCAAGTGTTAGTCATTGTTTTATAGCAAAACAGTCCAAACATACGTTATCAATTTGTGGTGGTGTTACTCCTAGCAAACGTGAAGGAAACCTTTCCTGGTGCTTCCTTCGTGAGTTTTCTTAATCTGTTGTGTCTGTCCTTTATCTCAGCCACTTGGAAATGCACTGACTGGTTTCTTCCACTTGACGGAGTATTTCCTTGGAAGTCGGGAATGGGGCTTGACAGAAAGGGAATCTACGACATCCCCGGCCACAGGCCTGGAGTTGTCTTCCATAATCTGTAGGGTGGGTGACAGCGAGGAGCCAGCCTGGGCAGTGGGCCTGCCAGTGATCAGGGTTTGCAGGTGCGTGGTTGTCACAGCAGGGATGGGTCATGGCGGGGGTGGGTGCGTGAGGGACCAGGTGCCTAGGAGAAGGAAGAGGCAGCCACAGGGAAACCCATACCTGCCCACACCTGCAGTCTGAGCTGCGCCTCTTTCTCTGAAGTGTGGTGTTGACCTTAATGTGTAATAAGGAAAAACAAGATGCTTTTTTGCCTTAGTGTTGAAAATTAGATTATTGATAAGCATTTAGTGATTCTCAAAATATGTGTTTCCCTGATCAAACAGAAACAAGATATCAGTGACTCTTTGCTGACAGAACCTGGGATTGGCCTAACTGGCCTGGTGCTTTAGTGGATTGAGAAAAACAGACACGTTTAGGTTTTATGGCATAGGAAGTGTTGGCTTTTTGACCATACTAGGGTAATAATCTAAATTGTTTAGTGCCGTTTGTCACTTTGGTGAACTGTAAGTATTCAGGTAATAGTGCTGTTAACAGTCTTTTTTGTCCGTGGTGGTTGGAGTGAATGAATGGAGGCCTCTAGCTCTAGTCTGTTCCGGCTGCCGGGGCGAGGGGGCGAGTGTGCGGAAGTCAGGTCACAGGTGTGAGGGAGGGAGCTCAGGACCCGCTGGGGCAGCACCAGTGGACTTCATCCCACAGGAGTTACTGAGGTTCATCCTCCATGGTCTTTTCTGGCATTAAAATTCAGAGTTTAAAAAAAAATAAATTTGCAGGTTCTCTAATATCTTTCATTGTTATTTATATCGTTCATTACTTTTTATTTTGGTCACCAAAGCTGAAATATGAGTACTTTAGATCAGATTTAAGATCATTTTTCCTGACAAGTAGACTTGTTAAAGCTTCGTAGTGTATTCTGCTGTGTCCTTTTCTCCCACCTGGGCACCCAGTGTGGATAGAATCTGGACTGGTCCTGCCATGAGACGCTGCCACGTGTGGCTGTGGGGATCTGGGGCTCAAGGCCGTCTGTGGGCTGGGTTGACCAATGCTAGTTCCGTGACCTTTGGCACGTTTCTTCAATTCTCTGAGCCTCAGTTTCCAACCCTGTGAAGTGATAAGGGTAATACTTATCTTAAAGATTTCTTTAGAGATTAAATAACACTTTATGGAAATACAACTACATGAAAATGTAAGATTTAATGTTTTTTTTACCTTTCTATAGCATAAACTCCAATTTCAGCTGACATCTTTCTTGGCCGGAGTGATGGGAGGGGTGCAGCTCCTGACCACACCGCAGGTTTGTGGTGGTGGTTGCCTAGCCGTGTGGGCTGCCCCTGGGGCTGCACTCCAGCACCGGCCTGAGCAGCATGTGAAATGGGGCTTTTGAATGATGTTTCCAAAAATACTTTGGTTTTTCAAAGAGGTATATTATGATAATAAAGGCAGTGTTGTATCTATTAAAGGAGGCTTGGATTTAATGTTTTATATTTTTAACGGAACACCTTTATTTAAAATACAAAAGTGATTAGTCTTTGACTTGCTTAAATGCTGAACTCGGATGGCACTCACAGGAACGGTGCGCTGGGTGTTCTCTGTGCCCCCTGCTGTCTGTGAGCAGCTGTGCTTACCGCTGAGCATGGTGCACCACTGACACCACTGACCCAGCCCTGCACCCCTGAGCACGCCTGGCACTTAGCAGCAGACACCCTCCCGGGTGCTGGGATGCCCAGGTCTCCAGCACAGGGCTAGAGTGGGAGGAGTGTTGTCCTTGGCAGCCCCACTGCACCCTCTGGTATTGAAAGCAGAGAGAGAAGCCCTTCCTGGGGTACTCGGCCATTAGCTCCAGGCCTGGGCACTTGTGCTGGGGTGTGGCCACGGTTCCTGGGGGGCTGTTGACAGGGCCGTGGGACTGGGCTGGAGTTTGCAGACTTGTAGGGAATCTGTAGGTCCTAATGCTAATTCACTTCCCTTTTTCAACACATAAAGTTTTTGTTCGGATTTAGAAATTGATGACAAAGCATACTTTACTTCATTATCAAAGAAATATGCATAACTAATTATACAAATATAAATTACTGAATTTTTTGTATAATCAATTTTTATTGTAATTTTAGGGTTCTAAGGAATTTTTGTAGCTAAGCTCCCTTAAACTACAAATAACTTACAGAATATGAGATGTTATTTAAATTACATATATTAAGATAAAAATTAGCAATTGTGTCCAGTTTTCCTCAGAAGCTTGGTGTCTCCCTCTCCATGGCTCCTGCTGATAGCAGCACTCAGGGGCTCTTAGTCCACTGCACCTGAGCTGCCCGGAGAACTCCAGGGCTCAGGCTGAGAAGGTTTGGGAAGTCAAAGCGGCTGCAGAAGGTAGCATGAGTCCTGGCTGTTAACATCGTGTTTCTCTTGAGTGTTTTTAGCTGGATGGGCCTCTGGTCTCTGTGACCTCCACTGACCTGGGGGGCAGGTAGAGATGATGCTGGGGACCCAAGAAAGGTTTGTGGACTATGAAGGACTTCATTTCTTGGTTATAATATTGCTATTATTTTCTTTCCGTTATTAGCTACAATGATTCTCATGGGGCCAGTGTTTATTTTATTTTATTTTGTTATTTTTAGAGACAAGGTCTTGCTCTGTTGCCCAGGCTGAAGCACAGTGGTGTGATGACAGCTCATGCCTCGAGTTCCTGGGCCTCAGCCATCCTCCCAGCCCAGCTGCATGTGTGTGCCACTGGGGCCTGCCCTGTATTTTATTTTTTAATACCATCAATTTTTAAAGCTGGCTTTAGGGATATTTTTCCCTTCATGTTTTTATATTTGACGGTAAAAAGGTTTTGCCTGGATCTGGAATAGAGTAGATGATCAATAAGTTCTGTTAAAATTAAGATGACTGCTGTAAAGACACCAAGGTACCTTTTTACTTTCCTGCTTGTTTCTTGCTGAATGTAATCGAGTTCTTGTAACGAATAAGGACTCTGTTCACCTTTAAAAATGTCATTTGATAGAAAAAGTTTCACTTACAAACTTAGATTTTGGTGGGAGGAAGAGGAAGGGAGGAGGAAGGAGACTGTGGTCCAGTGTGGCCTGAGCGCCCTCGGGCCAGGCTGAGGGTGAGGTGTGTGGGGAGTGGCCAGGAGGCTCTGGGAGGCATCTTCACGACTGGCCAGTGGGTTTCTCAAGTACTGGTGCGAACTGGTCTTTTCGTCCACTCTAGAGCAGGCTTCTTGGGTCCTCGCTGCTCGTGCTGTGTGCTGGGAAGAAGGGCGTGTGATGCTCTGCCGACGCAGAGCAGTGCTGGTGCGGGTGGGTGAGCTGCCCCAAATGTAGAGACGTGGTGCCTGGTCTGGCCAGCTCGTTCTGTCTCCTTGGTGGCAGGTGCAGTCCCCCCTAGCGTGTCTTGCACGTGGAGATGCTGAAGGTGCAGCTGAGTGAGCATAGGGTGATGGGGTGGGAGAAGTAGAGTGACGGGCCCTGGGGCCCCGGGGCGGCACCAGCACACACGCAGGGAGGTTGGGGAGGGCACCATCTCCCAGGTGTGGCCCTGGGGGTGTGGACAATGGCAGCCACACCAACATGGACTCCTGAGCCCTGGGCCAGCCACTCAGGAAACCACGTGTAGGGGCTGGGCAGCCAGAACATGTTGACTTTGGCAGTGGGAGCAGCTAGATCCTGCTGGAGGTGTAGAAACATGCACGCTCCCACATGAGCACACACACGTTTTCTTTCTTGCCCTGACCACCTGTGCGCTCACTAACACTCCTGTCTTCCTCACCCCAGCCCTTCCGTCCCAGCTCTGACTTTGCCCAGGGTTGAAGCTTCCTTGGCTCAGAGGGCTCTGCCTGGCCATGTTAGGTGAGGGAAACGAACAAGGAGGGCTCCTTGGAAATCAAAGGACACTCTACTGTTACAGCTTTTGACTTTGTTGACCTTTTGTAACCTTTTGTTAAATGGATGGTTTGTATATTGGAAAAAATAAACTCGAGGCCATGTTAGCACGTCAACAAGATAGCAGCGCTTTTGGGACCCTGCGTATTTCTGGAGGGTAGAAACGGAGTGGTGGGCAGAGGGCAGAGGGTGGCCTTCGTCGCCCAGGGCGGCCCGGCCCTGCAGGGTGTCTTGCACCTGCTCTGCAGGCCTGGACCATTGCCCACCGCCACGGTCCACGGATCTTCTGCTTCTGTCCACTTTCTCCATTTCCTGGTAGCAGCCGCTGTTTAAAATTATCTTGTTTTTTGTTGTTGGGATCTATAGTTTATTGCTCCCTGGTGCTGACTAAATGCTGCCTTTGGGAATGGGCCTTGTAATGATTTCAGGAGAATGTTAGGTGGTGCTCAAAGGACCGTACCCACTCCGTACCCATGATGTTAAAATTCATGTTAAAATTCTGTCCTGTAGCTGTACATCAAACAGTGTTATACACATTTAGATTGAAATTAAGAAATGAGGCTGGGCGCGGTGGCTCATGCCTGTAATCCTAGTACTCTGGGAGGCCGAGGTGGGAGGATCGCTCAAGGTCAGGAGTTCAAAACCAGCCTGAGCAAGAGTGAGTAGAGACGAGCAAAACCCCGTCTCTACTAAAAATAGAAAGAAATTAATTGGACAACTAAAAATACATAGAAAAAATGAGCTGGGCATAGTGGCGCATGCCTGTAGTCCCAGCTACTTGGGAGGCTGAGGCAGAACGATTGCTTGAGCCCAGGAGTTTGAGGTTGCTGTGAGGTAGGCTGACGCCACGGCACTCTAGCCTGGGCAACAGAACGAGACTCTGTCTCAACAACAACAACGAACACCCTGTGTATTTGTATCTTCCAGCAACTCTTAAGGTTTGTGAGAGGCCGTCCTCTGCTGGGCCTTCATAGACCTTACGTTATGTTCTCTTTTTTCTCTTACAAAACTCTAGGAAATAGCACTTTCTACATTTTTTTCATAAGAAGATTCTAGGCTTCAAAAGATGTTGAGGAAGTAGTGTTTTCAAGATGCCTCAGCTTGTCATGGCAGAGTGAGTGGTTTGAGAGTTGGGGTCTGTCCTTGTCTATCTGCCGTGCCAACCCAGAGGGGTTAGGGTCAGGGTCAGCATTTGGGTCCAGGGAAGGTGGCAGGTGCATTGAGAGAGGGGTTGTGCTTCGGGCACTTGTCCCGCCTGGGCAGGACCTGGGGCCTGGGCCCCTCTTTCGAACTCTCCTGCTCATCTCGAGGGCCTGAGTGTGCAGTTACACTCGAGTGTCTTGCTCCTGGGCAGTGGCCATGTGCCTAAAGTGTGCCTGGGCCAGAGCAAGGCCTGGAAGTAGAATGAAGGAAATCTGGGCTGGCTACTCACCCCTGTTGGGGTCACGGCGACGCTGCTTCCTAAAAGCCTGCGTGCCTGTCCTCTGCTTCCTCCTCTGTCCGGCCAGGTGCCAGCCACTTTGCCCCTCCCCTCAAGGTGGTTGTGCCCGCCTCACTCTTCTCTGGCCTGGGGCCGAAGGAAGCATGCGTGTGTGCTGCTACTGCTGTTTGCTTTGTGTACACAAATGCAGTCCTTGTCTTGGGGCTGTCGCCTGTCCCGGAGCCTGGGCCGCTGGGAGAACCTTGGCTGTGGAAGGGAATTCTAAGGGGACACTGGCGTGATGCTGCCCGGGGAGCCTGTTGGCTGAGTGTCTGCATGTACCCAGTTCACGGGCAAGTCCTGGAAGCTGCCTTGGCCTCTTCCGGTTCCTTGTCAGGGGTTACACTTGTGCAGTGTGACAACTTTCTGTTGTATGAGTGAGAGACGGGCTTTAGGGGTGGAGCTGTGCCCCTGCCTGGCAGCTGTGGCTGAGAAAGACAGCTGTGATTTCCCACACGTTGCTGTAGGCGTTTTCTCTCTTTACCCAATAACTTACTGGTTTGGCTTTCTTAAGTTACCAGACGACGGGTTTGAACAGAGGTGTTCATTTTTCGACTCTGTGTGAGTGTGTGTATGTGTGTGGCTGTTGTCCCACAACTGCGATGCCAACCCTGGGGAGGTGGGTGCTGTTCCCACTGGGAGTGGGGCAGAGGGCAGTGGCCTGTGGCCAGCACTCGGAGAAGGGTCATCCTGCATTTCATTCTCACGCTTCCTCTGTAAACCTCTGACCATATCATCTCCTGTTCGTTTTTCTCTGTCAACTTTTTCTAGTCTTTTCCTTATTTTTTTTTTTGAGGCAGAGTCTCACTCTGTTGCCTAGGCGTCAGCCTAGCTCACAGCAACCTCAAACTCCTGGGCTCAAGCGATCCTCCTGCCTCAGCCTCCCGAGTAGCTGGGACTACATGCGCCACCATGCCTGGCTAATTTTTTCTATATATTTTTAGTTGTCCAGATAATTTCTTTCTATTTTTAGTAGAAACGGGGTCTCGCTCTTGCTCAGGCTGGTCTCGAACTCCTGAGCTCAAACGATCCGCCCGCCTCGGCCTCCTAGAATGCTAGGATTACAGGCGTGAGCCAGTAAGCCACCGCGCCTGGCCCAGGCCCTTCCTTAAACGCTGCTGTTGCTTAGGGTTTCCTGTGAGGGTGTTCGGTCTGCGTATTCTTACATGTTGCGATTTGTTTCCCAGGACCTCTCCTCTTCCTCCTTCCGTGCTCCATGGTGGTCCTTCTGCTGCCCCCAGGAGGGCGTCTGTGTTTCAGGAAGCCGGTGCCCGGGGATGCGTGCTTTGTCCTGTGCTGTTGGTTATGTCAGCTCCAGGGAGACACTTGGCCTGCCTTCTCTAAAGAAGTCTGTCCCTGTCCTTCCTGCAGCCATAGGCTGACAGCCGGGTGGTGGATCCTGCACTGGCTCTCCTGCCCTGTGCTCCCCGTCTGTTTTCTGTCTCCCAGATGGTCAGTGTTGGGGAGAGCGCATCTGTCTTCCTCACAGCAGGCCCCTGTGCCTGCAAACCTGTGTGCTGAGTAGGGCGTTTCCCGTGGACGGGCTGCTGAGTCCATGTGGGGCACCTTTGTCCCTTGCCTCCTCCAGGACTGCCTGCTAGTCCCAGAGCACGTTTGGTGGTCTGTCATCTGTTCCCGCCCCCGGACGTGGGGGAGGTGGTGCTCTGTGGTGCTCAGGCCTGTGCGTACCAGGAGAGTCTGTGCTCTGGTCAGAGCTTTGGTCAGAGCTGTGGGCACAGACTGTGTCTGTCCTGGAACCCACCGTGTGTGTGTGCCAATTCAGAACTGAAGGTCTGGAAGGGCTTCTTGTCCACAGCACTGAACTGTTGCCAAGGATTTATAATTAAGAAACAGGAAACAAAGGGTGTAACCAGACTTAGGAGCTTGATGATCTGGCTGCCGGTTGATGGAGATCAGTTGGATTCACGGTGATCCATCCTTTGCTCTGAGGATCGCTTCGAAGGGAATGTGGGGAATTTGAGCCATAAGTGCCAGGGTCTGGGTGGGAGAGGAGCTTTGTGGTCAGCTGTGTCACCCCAGTGCCACGTTTCCTGACAAGTGACTGTCAGTGCATGTCTCACGTGCAGCAGTCAGGAAGCATGATAAGAAAGCTGCATGCATGCAGAGGGGCTCTTGAGCAAAAGTGATTGCCGAGTGCACCACGGAACTCAGTCTGCCTCTCACGGTGGCATTGCAGTCAGCAGTGGACTGCATGTTCGTCAGTGGTCCCGTAAGATTATGATATCATATTTTTACTGTACCTCTTCTATGTTAGATATGCCTAGATACACAGACATTTCCATTGTGTTGCAGCTGCTTGCAGTGTTTAGCACAGGGACGGGCTGCGCGGGTTTGCAGCCCAGCAGACCGCACGGCTGAGGCGTGTAGTGGGCTGTGGTGCTCACGCCGGGATGGAATTGCCTGGCTGTGTGTTTCTGAGGATGTGTTTCTGTTGTTGCTAAGTGGTGTGTGACCGTACTGTATTTTCTCTTCCCTTGATTGCCTACGTAGGGCATCTGTTACTAGCTAGTGAAAATTATTTGAGAGCATAGATTCTGGGGAAAAACTGCTCTGAAACTCAGTTAGAAATAACAATGCAGAAATAGGATAGGACCGTGGTCCCCAACCCTGGCAGTGGCCTGTTAGGGAGTGGGCCCCAGAGCTGCACCCCTGCCTGCCCCGTCTGTGGGAACATTGTCTGCCATGAAACTTAGGAAAGGGGGGCACAGCAAGCAGTGAGCAGCGGGTGAGTAGCTTCACTCCATCTGTGTTTATAGCTGTTCCCCGTTGCTCGCATCAGCGCCCGAGCTCCGACTCTGCTGTGCGGTTTCACCTAATCCCGTGGCTGCACCAGGTGAGCGTGAGACAGTGGTGTTAGGCCTTGGGGTGGGATTCTGAGAGGAGAAGCTAGTAGATGCTTCTTTTTGGAAGTCTGCTTTCAGTTTTATTTAAAACAACAAACTGCATTTACAGTGGTCTGTGGTTACCACTTTGGCTAATGTTCGCGTGCCCACTCTGAAGAAACCGAACGTTAGCAGTGTGATTTACGTGGCGATTTCTCATGTGTGCAGTAACTTTGAAAATCAAAGTGACATTTGGATCCACGATGTCTGTCATCCTCAGAGCACCTCTGCAAGGTACGCAAAGATGAGCGGACGGCCACGCGGACCACGGTGCTCCTGGCTCCTCCGCTTTGCCTCTGCGCCCGTGACGGTGTGAGGGAGTTGAACACGCTGTTTGGTGGCGCGGACTTGGTGATGCTCAGGGTTTCTCACCTCAGGATCCACGTCTGTGTCCTCTCCGTGGCTCAGATGCCCTGGGGAGGCCCGGCCAGGGCACGGGCCTGACCGGCAGCTCTGCCAGTTGATGGTGTTTTAAGGCAGCGTTTCCTTTCCTTCCCTTTGACCCCGGATTGTTTGAACTGATGCCTCATTTTCTGAAGGACACTAGAATAACAAAATAACATTTTGTGGCTATTAACCCTTTAAAATGCATAGAAAAATTTTACATGGGAGGCATAATAGGTTTCTACATTTTAAGTGTTTCCAGTGAAAGCAATTTTTTTCTTGCCCTTCCAGAAATTTGGCTTCCTTCCTGCAGTTCCATTTTCTTAGTTGTGCGGATGTTGGCATTCTCAGAGGCATCTGCTTGTGATCCAGTGCTTTGGGGCGTGGGGTGTCCCTCACCAGGCTTTTCCTGTCAGCTCCCACGCTGCCTGTGGACTTGCTGGCGGCATCGCTGCCCGAGCCGCCTGTGGCCGTGTCCGTTGCTGTCTGTTGACACTGCTCCTAAACCGGCTGTCCTGGGTGGGTGTGGCGCAGCTGTGCATTAACGCCTGGCCAGCAGCTCTCTCGGGCCCACGCAGAGTCTTCCACAGCTTGGAATTTTAGTCATATATTTGCCATGTTTTGAATCTCTGGCATTTGTTTGCCCTTTGTTAGTCTTGTAGTCTTGCTACTTTTTGTGCCCTGTCATATAAAAATGCATTTTGGAACCCCGTCCCTGGGAGGCAGCAGGGTTTTCGTCTAAGTGGTCTGGAGTCTTTGCCAGTTTTGGGGCGTACTTCTCTTTTTAAGCTGTCATTGCCTCTCCTGGATGAACACGTGCTGAGTTGCCTCATTTGTGGATTTCCTGGGATCGCGTGACAGCGCTCTGCGCCTCAATTCAGGGATAAACATGTGATGCTCACCGCAGCAGACTCCTCCAAGAGGAAGGAACAGCGTCCCGTGTTCCCAGCCGTGATCGCAGCAGACAGATTTCTGGGTTCTGCTGAGATCAGCCAGGAGAGAGTGACAGGGCCACACAGTGACTGCTTTGTTTTTATTTTTTATTTTTTTTTACATTTAAAAATATTATCTTTAATTTTAAATCTCTGGTTGTCAGACATTTGTGAGAGCGCCAGCTATCCTGACGGAAACTTCGGAGGAAACTGGCTACTAGAGAGTTTGATTAAACGTCTTTCGTCCGCATACCCAGGTCGGAGGATGGGTTTGCGTGTCAGGAACACACAGACCAACACCAGAGTTCCTCTGGCTCCGCCCTGCCCAGCATAGTTCACCGTCTTCTGGGCTGTCACACATGTGCTCAGGCTCTACCCACAGCGGCTGCTTTACAGCGTCTTGGGGGCCTGAGTCAGTGCTCTTGATGCAGAAGCAAGTGAACGCAGTGGGCCCAGGAGTGTGGGGTGTACCTGTCAGGGAGAAATTTCTTTGAGATATTTCACCTGAAAACTTCAAGAATGTTTCATATTGTGTAGTTCATGATATATCATTGTGTATATTAATAAGAAAGTGCCATTTCAGGTCACTTACCGTCAGTGCAGTCTGAGTGCTTCCGGCACCCAGTTGGGGTCCAGTTGTTGATGCTGGGGTTGAGGGGAAGGGCTTGCCCCAGAGCACGGCCAGGAGCTGGAGGCAGCTGTTGCGGGAAGGTGATGGTCCTGCTCTGTCCAGGGCCACAGAGCCAGGGACAGCCAGGCCGGTGCTGGGCGCCTGCCTGCTTGTCCCCCACTCAATTCCCATGGTGGCCACCTCCGGAGTTGTCCTCTTGCTGCGTCCCTTGGCGCCTCTCCTGGGGCGCTGCCCTCCAAGGCTCCGCCATTCCTGCCGGTGCTCGATGCCTTCAGAGGTCGCTGAGTCTGTGGGCTCCAAATTCTTGTACATTTAAAACAAATAAAAAATTTCTATTTGATTGTAATCGAGAGATTTGGGGTAGAGAAAGTCTAGGGCAGAAATAGGATTTGGGGTTAGCAGAGAATAGAACTGGGGCCAAGGGTGAGTTCTGTCTTTTTATCTCCACAGTCCTCAGTAGGGTCAGTTAAAACATCTGCACAGCAATGTAAAGAAACACTCAATCCCAGACACCTTATTGAGGTTTGCCTAAGGTTAATTATAATTTTTTTTTTTTTTTTTTTTTGAGACAGAGTCTCACTCTGTTGACTGGTCCCAGAGGTGACCGGAAAGTTGCGGGCAGCCCCACCAATAAGGTCGGCTCCCCCTGTCAAGTCCCGGCCATCCTGTGCGTGCTGCAAGCTGAGGCTTTGAGGGGAAAATAACACATCCCCTGAAAATAAGCCCTAGGGGTCTTCTTGAGGAAAAATGAATATAAGACCCTGTCTTATTTTTGGGGAAACACGGTATTCTTACTGAGTAAAAGGGGGAAGTTAAGTCCATTCATGCCTCAGCCTGAAGCACATGAGCCCCTTGCCATCCCAGTCCTGGTCCTGTAGCCCACGTGGCTCGGTCTCCTCAGAGGTCCTGTCCTCATGTAGAAAGGAGCTCAGACAGCAGAAGGGTCCACCAGGTGCTCCAGACCTGCCTCTTTGTCATTTGGTCTCCCCTGTGCTGCTGTTGGGGAATTACACAGCTCTGGGTGTCCGGGGTCACTCTGAGGGGACAGCCAGGAAGCTGCAGCTTCTTTAGGGAAACATTTAGGTTTTGTATTGGGGGCGGGGGAAGGGAAGACTTCCTCATGGCCCCTAGGAGCTTCACCAAAAGATCAACTCACAATAAAGCAGATTAATAAGAGAAAGAGTCACAAATTACATATCATGTGCTTGGGGGAGAATCACAGGGTGGGGTCCACAGGTTTATGTGCCCTCATTTGAGAGGGGAGGTGGGGGGTGGGGAATAGGGCGAATTCTCTGGAGGGGTGATACGGGGTTACTGAGAGGATGAATAGATACTTGGGAGAATGAGTGGGGGGGTTGCGCAGATTTGCTTACAAGTGATCCTCTTTGGAAATTAACCCAAGAGACAGGATTATTTAAAAAATGAGTTGGGCCAGGTCTGGCTGCATTCCTGATCTTCCTGGGGTAGATGTTGAGATGAAGGGAGGGGAAGGAAAAAGAGTTCTTCTTGATGAGTCTGGATGGCCTTTATGCAGACAGAGGGAGATCCCCTTCCGAAGGCTGTTGATCTATAAGGGCCTTTAATTCAAAATACTCTTTATACCAAGGAGTCATACTTTGGGATGAAATTCCCTGAGCTGCTTCAGTGTGCATAGCGTTTATGGTGGAATCCAAGCAGCCAGACACACCAGCAGTCTTGGGGGTCAGGTCTTGCGGATTTTCGTGATGGCACCAAAGCCAAACCAGTTTTTTGTGTCATAAATGTTAGCAGCAGTGGGGAGCTGGTCCTGGGGCTTTCTGTCCTCTCTCGTGGGTGCTCGGATTCTTCACCTGCGTGTGACGCAGCACCATGCACCGGTCACTTGGCAGACACTGATCTGCTGAGTGACATGCGTCTCCAGATGTTGGTACCTCTGTTTTACTACATCAGAAAATCCCCACTCGGTTTGTCAAAGAAGCCTTGACTTACCCAGAAGCTGCTTGCTCATAGTCAGGTTTTCCAAAATTCTTGCCTTTGACTGAAAGCTTGAATTTTTTTTTTTTTTTTTTTTTTTTAGCATTGACAACAAATTGATCAGGTGTTTTCTCTGAAGTTGCAGCCTCCTTTTGTTTATTCTACAGAATGATCTGCCAGTCCCCATGTCTGAACAACTGGAGCTTGTATATCCATACGTGAGAATGGTGTTTCCTGAAGAAAAGGCTGTTGTGCTTGGTGTGCAGAAGTGTTAACTGCAGACCTGTCATTTTGTTTTGAAGGATCCACACAAGATGAGCACTGACAGCTTAGGATTTAATGCATTTAAAAATTATTGCTTCCTCAGAAAGGCTCTTAAGTTGATTGGACCATCATGCAAGGGTCCCCCAGCCAAACAGGCAGTATTGTTGTGAAGATAATTTCAAACTTGCAGCTGCCCGGAAAGAGTGCAGGGGTCCCCAAGGCTCCTCAGACCACACTTAGGAAACCGAACAACTGTACCAAGCTATTCAGTCTGTGTGAGGAATTGTAGCGGAATGAATCAGCTCGGCCTCAGTGCTTATTGACAACTTTAAAAAAACCCTCACACCCCTAGGAGAATCTGTTGGTATCAGTTGCCTCCCCCAGGACATATGCTGGCAGATTGGTGTGCAGTTTCAGAGGGCCCGTGATGGGCTGGACCCTGGGTAACGAGTGCTCTCCGGAATTCTCATGGAAATGCAAAAATAGGTTTCTCTGTAGAGTAGATCTGCGCATTTGCACCTGGGTGCATGAGCACAGACTCGGCACACAGCCTCAGCTGTGGGATGGCGCCACAGAGCTGTTTCTCCTTTTTTTGATCTTGTCTTTTGGTGCGTACCAGTAGCAAACAGACCATGTCCCCACAGTGCAGGGCGGGTTTCTTATGTAACAGCCTGCTGCTGGGGTCCGTTCTGCTGGACTCTGCTCCCAGGATTATGGAGCTGGAAGAGATCCAACCCATCCCCGGGCAGCGCACGGCCCTTCCCTGTGGCTCATCTCATTCACTTCGCTTGCATAATTCTTCCTGTTAAGACGCTGCCTCCAGACTGACCTTGCCTCTCCATTTTTAGAACAGGAGGCCCTGGGTCACTTTAGTGGTGTTGTCTACTCCTGTCCTGTAATTCAGCCTGGTCACTTGATTGAATAGTTTGTCTTTGTTTTTCCAAATTTTGGAGTTCTTTTAAGACGATCTGGATTGTAATGACTTTTTTTTTATATTATGTATTTGCTGGTTTGGAGATCTTTTTTTTTTTTTTTTTTT